>CM035424.1:20406256-20491256 GCA_020310875.1 Ceratopteris richardii | reverse complement strand
ATCTTGTTGTGGATAAAACTCATTGAGGTAAATTTGCCAAAGCAAATATGTATGCTTATGTTATGATAACTAAAAGCATTTGATATTTGAGTTTAGATACATCATGTGATGCAATGCTCTTGTTTGCACAAGCCAAAGAAAAGATGGGCAAAGCTTGGATGAAGGAAGGACACAAAAGCTTGGAGCCAAAGTGAAGAAAGGTGCCCGAGCTAAAAGGTTGTCAAACACTTCAAAGTTTGAAGACTTGAAGATTGGAACCCAAGCTAAACGTGGACAAGGGTGAAGCCTAGGATTGAGCTTCCCAACAAAGGAGGAGTATAAAACTCCAAAGAAGGACTACCATGAAGTATTGAAGACTCAACAAGGACTCAAAGACATTCCCCAAAGTTCAAAGAGCAGAAGCAAAGTGCAAGGAAGAAGAAAGAGTCACTCATGAGAATGTGACATGTTGGCTGAAGAAAAGGAAGGTAAAGAAGACCATTTGCAATGCTAAGGGCTAAGGTAAAGGTTTTGAAAAAAATCCACATTATGTGGTGGTAAGTTCCAAGCATAAATCATGTGAATTATGTATTGTGAAAAGGGTGTGGCTAGTAAGACCACCTAAAGAGATTGGCAAGCCAAAGTAAAGGCAAGTAAGACCATTCCGAGAGGAGTGGCAAGCCTATGTAAAGGCAAGTAAGACCATCCCAAGAGGAGTGGCAAGCCTATGTTAGGTGCAAGAGGCACCAAAGACCAAGTGAAGGTCTAGTAAAAGGTTGAGGCAAGTAAGGCCACCCAAGAGGAGTGGCAAGCCTATGGCAAGTAAAACCATTCAAAGAGGAATGGCAAGCCTATGTAAGGGAAAGTAAGACCATCCCAAGAGGCATGGCAACCCTTGTTAGGTACAAGATGCACCATTGATCACATTCACTATTTCTTGTGTTTTCTTGTAGGGGATGAAGAAAGCTTGGAAGATGTGGAAGCTATGAATGCTTCACATGAAGAGGAAATCATGAAAGAGTTCATGTATGATCAGCCATTTGATGATTTTGCAGGTATATAATCAGCCATGAATGTTGAAGAAAAGATTGTGAAGCAAGGGGGAGTTAGCTCGCAAGGATTGGAAGATCCAAAAATAGTCCAAAGAAGAGAAGGTGTAGCCAAGAGAAGAAGTTACACTAAAAGAAAGAGTATGAGGTGCCACCAAAGGTAAATTGAAAGCATGCGGAGAAGCCACCTACATTGAAGGAGTGCCTAGAAGGGAAGGAGCAGCCATGTTTCACAAAAGAAGTCATGAAGACAAAGTTGAAGAAAGCATGACAACCATGATGACATCAAAAGGAGATGCAAAGATTGCACCCAAAGACAAAGTCAAAGATGATCCAAAGAGAAAGGAGAATCAAAGAGAAGCATGCAAAGAAGAGAGAAGACATGAGGCCATGAAGTTAAAAAGAGAGGACAACAAAGTGTTGGTGTAAATCACAAGCCTACACATTTGGCTTGAAAAATATCTTGAAGATCCTACATATGTGAAGAAGCATAGGAACTAGTGCTAGTGGTTAATTAACTCTTCTTCTCCTTGTAAAAGTCAAATTGACTTGGAATCTTTTGTAATCACCTACCAGAAGGATTCGTGGAAAAAGTTAGCTCTTTGATTGAAGGAATATCTCCTAGGATATAGGAACTTGATCATAGGGAGCCAAAAGTTTGAATTTGAATTCAAATTTTTACTCACTCTCTATAAAAATGATCATGGAAAAGTCGCGGGTAGAACTCATCACTTCCGAGCTTCTCATTACTGATTTTGAGTGTGTGTGAGGCCTACACTCTAGCCCACACCTATCTACACCATTAGGCAATGATTGCCATGCCAATGGATTTGTATACAAGTGTTCATTAATACATACATTCACATTGTTCATTTCTGAGTTCTCTGTCATACTACTCAAACGTCTGTCAACTTGTGAAGTGCATATCTCAATCATTTCTCCATCAAATTCACTGATTCAAAGCTTGTTGGACTCATCTCAAAGTTTGCTTCATACTATCAAATTTTGAAAAGATTCTATTTAGCCATGTCAAAGGAATACTTGTCGAAGTGATCACTGGTCAATGTCTGCTACAGTCCTAAAAAATCGGTGGTATAGCTTTACTTGCTAAATTGATTTCTCTTAGCATAGTTTATCTTTTTACATCATTCCACTTGGAATAGTTATCTTGCTAAGATAATTAGATACCCCTAAAAGGAATTTTTGCAATTCCTACTGTGCTAGTCATACTGAGCAAAAAATCCAGTAGGTGTCAAGACATAAATAGAAGGTTTTCTTGAGATTTTGACTTTCAAAGTTATCTGTTTTGATTCAATCATTACACACATCACTTCCAAAGTACATAGGACATTTTATGGTGTCATTGGGAAGCTATGGAGTTCCACTTAGCAAGTCGTAAGCAAAAGAGGGCTGGTACAAAGCAGGTTTTAGGAGTATCTACTCAATCTCTTGGAGCATCCATCCATCTTTCCCAACAGTGGTATCAGAGCAAACTAAGGTAAAATGGGAGATGGTTTTTCTTCATTTATTGATAAATTGGACAGGAACAACTATCAAGCATGGTCTCTAAGGATGAAGACCTACTTAGAAGGAAGGAGTCTCTATGGATACATCACAGGAGATGAGGAATTGCCCTCATTCAAAACAAGAGGATTGCCAACAAAGGAAGAACATGGAAAGCTCAACACATGGTGTGCTAAGGATGCATTGACAAGGTCTTATTTACTCAATTCCATCTCTGATTTTCTTTTGCCACATATTAGAAATTTTAAGACATCCCAAGAGACTTGGGAAACCTTGTCATCTTATTTTTCCTCCAACACAAGGGCTAGGAAAAATCAGTTGTGGATTGAGTTCACAACATTAGGGAAGCAACCTAAGAAAGCTATTTCAGAATTTGTGACCAAGATTAAAGATGTAGCAGATCAGTTAGCAAGCATAGGAGAGGAGATTGAAGAAGAAAAGATTGTAAGGCAAGTGATCAATGGGATCAAGGCTGATCACAAATGGAAAAGCTTCACCACTGCCATGGATCTTTACATGGACATGCAAATTCCAGATCTTACAACTCTCATGGGACAATTGTTTACTCATGAAGAAAAGCTCAACAAGAATGGAGATACATCCTAAGGTAATAACTCTTCTGCCCTATACACTAATAAGAAGTCTAAAGATAAAGGAAAGAGCAAGAAAGTGGAAGATGAAGGCTCTACCTCCCAAGCCAACTATGCAGGGAGAGGTAGATCATCAAGAGGTAGGGGCAGAGGAAGTAAGCAAGGTAGGGGGAGATCCTATAACTCCTCACCATGCAACATTCGTGGTTTATCAAATCATACTACAGATGAGTGTTTCAGGAATTACAAGAATCAGAGAGGAAGAGGATACCAAAGAGGTGGATACTCACAATCAAGAGGAAGATTTAATCATCACCAAGGCTACAACAACAATTACAACAATAATTACAATGGCAACTACCAATGAGGATTCAAATCTAGAAAGGACTACAACAACTACACAGAGAAGCAGGATGACTCTCTTCTGATCATGAACATGACTTCAAAATCAGGTACAAATGATGACCACCTATTCTACATTGATTCAGGATGCTCAAATCATGTGGCTGGCAATGTAGCACTACTCTCTGATCTTGAGGAACCAAAAGGTAAGCATCAAGTCCAAACAGGTGATGACACCAAGCACTAAGTAGTTAAAGTTGGAAATGTTAAGAATTGTGACGAAAATCAGAATTTGTTGAGCAGGGTACTCTATGTACCAACCATTACCAAAAATTTGATGAGTGTTGGACAGATTGTGGAGAAAGGTTTGCAGGTTAGATTCGACCAATATGGAGCATTTGTGGAGGATCCAAGGCATGGGTTCAAGAGGATTGCTAAAGGAGAAAAATCAGGTAGACTTTTCACTTTTGAGTTAGAAGACAGAAAGAATATTGCACTATATAGTTATAAGGATCAAAGACTTTCAGAGCTTGAGAGATTAGGGCATATAGGAGAAAGAACGTTGAAGCAAATATGCAGGGACCAATGTGTGCTTGGAATACCGAATGTATCCAAGCAACATATGATTTACAAGTGTGATGCTTGTTAATTTGGGAAGTCTCACAGGTTACCTTTTTCAAGGAAGGGTTACATGCATGAAGACTACCTAGAACTTGTCCATACAGATGTATGGGGACCAAGCAGAGACCCCTGAGTCTCAGGATCAAGGTACTATGTATCTTTTATTGATGATTATAGTAGATGGACTATATTGTACTTCATGAAACACAAGGATGAGGTGTTTAACTGTCTTAAAAAATATCTTGCACTTGTTGAAAATCAGATAGGAAAGAATTTGAAGTGGCTAAGGTCAGATGGAGGAGGTGAGTACTTCTCCAATGAGTTTGAAAACTTCTTGCAGGATAGAGGCATTAAAAGAGAAATAACCACAAGATATTCTCCTGAACAGAATGGGGTAGCTGAGAGGAGACATAGGTTGATTGTTGAGACAGCCAAGTCTATGTTGAATGAAAAAACGTTACCTAACTATCTATGGGCAGAGAGTGTTTCTACTGCCACTTACCTCATAAACAGGTTACCATCTAAGTCCCTTGATGGGATGACACCCTATGAAGCATGGCATGGTAAGAGACCCTCACTTCACCATTGCAGGATATTTGGATGTGTAGCATATGTAAACATTCCTTCTCAGATAAGAGGTAAGTTAGACCCTAAAGCTGAAAAGTGCATCTTTATTGGATATGATCTAAATCAAAAAGGTTACAGGTTTTATAATCCTACCAACAAGGGATTCATGGTGAGCAGAGATGTTGTCTTTGATGAAAATGATTCTTGGTATGAGAATGAATGCAGGAAGGTTAAACTACCCTATGATTTGGAAGAGGAATTTCCAAGTCTTGCAAAGGAGGAACCTACTCAGATTGAAGACTCAAGTTCAGATGATGAAGACACTATCAACCTTGAAGAGTTCAAGGCATGGAAGTCCAAGGGCAAAATGCAGATGAAGAAACTTGAAGACATACCTGAATCTTCAACTCAATCAATCAGAAGATCACAAAGAGAAAGCAAAAAACCTATCAGATATGGATATGATACATCTCTTGTTACTAAACATTCTATTTATCTTGCCAAAGGTTTGCCAATTGAAGAACCAGGATCATATGAAGAAGCCATAACCAAGACAGAATGGAAAGAAGCTATGGATGAGGAGATTGAAGCACTCAAGGAGAGTGATACATGGGAGTTAGTACCAAAGAAGGACTCCATGAAGGTAATAGGATCCAGATGGATCTATAAGCTTAAAAGAAATTCTGATGGCACAATTAATAGGTACAAAGCCAGATTGGTAGCCAAGGGTTTTGCACAAACCCAAGGCATTGACTATGAAGAGACATTCTCTCCTATGGCCAAGATGCCAACTATCAGAGTGTTGGTAAGTGTGGCTGCATCAAAAAATTGGAACGTGTACCAATTGGATGTCAAGAATGCTTTCTTGAATGGATGGATTTCAAAGGAGGTGTATATGTCACAACCTCCTGGCTATGAGGACCCTAAGAAGGTAACATATGTTTGAAAATTAAGGAGGTGTATATGTCACAACCTCCTGGCTATGAGGACCCTAAGAAGGTAACATATGTTTGAAAATTAAAAAAGGCTTTATATGGATTGAAGCAGGCACCTAGCGCATGGAATTACAGATTAACTACATACCTCCAAGACCAAGATTTTGTCATGAGCAAGGCAGATACTTCTCTATTCATCAAGAGAAGTAATTCAGAGGTAATATACCTTTGTGATTATGTTGATGACATCATAATTACAGGTAATGATGTCAATGGAATCAGACAAATCAAGAGCCAGATGATGGAGTTCAAGATCAATGATCTTGGTCTATTGAAGTATTTTCTTGGGCTTGAGTTAGTCTATACTAACTCAGGAATATACATTACTCAGAAAAAATATATACATGATATGTTGAAGAAGTTTCACTTGCAGGATGCCAAAGTAGCAAGTACTCCAATGGAGGTAAACTTAAAATTAAGTGCCCATGAAGGTGATGAAGTCAATGATATTACAGGTTATCAAAGTATGGTGGGTAGCTTGAACTATGCTACCTTAACAAGCATAGATATTTCATATGGAGTTAGTGTGCAAAGTCAATTTATGCACAAGCCAAGGATACCTAACTTAGAGGTTGCCAAGAGAATCTTGAAGTATCTCAAGGGTACACAGAACCATGGTTTGTATTTCCCTTACACTTCAGATATTGATATCAAAATTTATCCAGATGCAGATTGGGCAGGATGCAAGGATGATAGGAGGAGCACTTTTGGATATATTTCTTTTGCAGGTGATAAGCCAATATCTTGGTCTGCAAAGAAGCAACCAACTGTTGCATTGTCTTCTACAGAAGCAAAGTATAGAGGGCTGGCTAATGTCACATAAGAAGCCATATGGATCAAGCTTTTGTATATACAATTGAGTTTATATACTAGGTCTCCAATAATCTTTGGAGATAATACAAGTTCTCTCAACTTTGCAGCTAATCCTATCTATCATGCTGGGACCAAACATATAGAGGTCCATTACCATTATGTGAGAGAGAAGTTGATAAGCAAAGATATTCAACTAACCTATGTATCAACCAACATGCAGTGTGCAGATTTGTTGACTAAAGCTTTGGATGGAACCAAACTTTGCAGATTCAAAGCAATGATTGGATTGCAAGATATACATGAAGATTGAACATGAAGACCAGGCCAAAATGTTTGGCTTGAGGGGGAGATGTTGGTGTAAATCACAAGCCTACACATTTGGCTTGAAAGATATCTTGAAGACCCTACATATGTGAAGAAGCATAGGAACTAGTGCTAGTGGTTAATTACCACTTTATCTCCTTGTAAAAGTCAAATTGACTTGGAATCTTTTGTAATCACCTACCAAAATGATTCGTGGAAAAAGTTAGCTCTTTGATTGAAGTAATATCTCCTAGGATATAGGAACTTGATCATAGGGAGCCAAAAGTTTGAATTTGAATTCAAATTTTTACTCACTCTCTATAAAAATGTTCATGGAAAAGTCCCGAGTAGAACTCATCACTTTCGAGCTTCTCATTACTGATTTTGAGTGTGTGTGAGGCCTACGCTCTAGCCCACACCTATCTACACCATTAGGCAATGATTTTCATGCCAATGGATTTGTATACAAGTGTTCATTAATACATACATTCACATTGTTCATTTCTGAGTTCTCTGTCATACTACTCAAAAGTCTGTCAACTTGTGAAGTGCATATCTCAGTCATTTCTCCATCAAATTCAGTGATTCAAAGCTTTTTGGATTTAGCTCGAAGTTGTCCACAGACTTCTCAAAGTTTCAAGAGATTCTATTCAGCCATTTTAGAGAAATACGTGTCGAGGTGATCATTGGTCAATGTCTGCTAGAGTCCTAAAAAATCACGGGTATAGCTTTACTTGCTAAATTGATTTCTCTTAGCATAGTTTATCTTTCTACATCATTCTACTTGGAATAGTTAGCTTGCTAAGCAAATTAGATACCCCTAAAAGGAAGTTTTGCAATTCCTACTGTGCTGGTCATACTAAGCAAAAAATCCAGCAAGTGTCAAGACATAAATAGAAGGTTTTCTTGAGATTTTGACTTTCAAACTAATCTGTTTTGATTCAATCATTACACACATTACTTCCAAAGTACATAGGACATTTTATGGTGTCATTGGGAAGCTAAGGAGTTCCACTTATCAAGTATGAAGCAAAAGAGGGCTGGTACAAAGCAGGTTTTAGCAGTATCTACTCAATGTATCCTTAATATCTCTTTCATTGAAATGTCCAAGCCTTTTGTGCCAAAGATCTAACTCAGAGATCTTATGTCCTCCATAAGTGAGCAAGGCATGGCCAACATTACCTTGAATCTTCAATGTGAAGAGTCTTCCTTCTTTCTTTCATGAAACAATTTGTTTATACCCATTGCTAGGGTCTTCCACAAAAACTCCATCACTAGTGAACCTTACTTCATAACGTTTTTCAACAATTTGGCCTACACTTATGAGATTATTTGGAATTGTAGGAACATACAGGACCTTACTCAGAAGAGTACTCCGTCCTTGGCCTTCACTGATCCAATTGACTTCACATTGTGCTTTGTATTATCACCGATTTGAACTACATGATTAATTAGCTTATTCTCCAAATCAGTCATCAAACCTATATTACCACTCAGGTGATTGCTACACCCTAAGTCAATGTAGAAGACTCTTTGTTCTTCACTTTGCCTTTCACAAGTTGCATTCATAATCAATGTTGAATCCTCCTTCTGATCTGAAGCATAATTATAGTAGGTATTGTTGTAGGATTGACTTTGAAATCCTCTACGTGCATTTCTTCCAAAGTAACCTCTACTACCTCTACCTCTGAACTTACCTCTTTAGTTTCTGCCACCTCTTCCTCTTGAATTAAATTTCTGATTATATCCTCCATTATTCTGATTATTATGCCAACAATCATGAGCTAAATGATTTGTCGTACCACAAAGCCAACAAGCTTTGGCTCCATCTTTATTGCTTCTGCCTCTTCCTCTACCTTTGCCACCTCCTCTTCCTCTTAAGAAGTTGGCTTGGCTAGTTGTACCTTCTTCTTCATTTCCTTGTTGCTTGCCTTTGCTATTCTTCTTCTTATCCTTTGAATACATTGCTTGACCTGCACTCTTATCACCATCACCTTTGATATCCTGCTCAAAAGTTAGCATATGTCCTAGCAACTGATTTAAATCAGGAGTGAAATGATTTAGTGACAATTCAGTAGACAAAATCAATGGCTTCCATTTCTCATCTCCTCTCAAACCTGTGAGGATTTGTCTTACCAATTTATCCTCCTCTATATCTTCGTCAACTGTTGCTAATGCATCTGCAATGTCCTTTATTCTTGTTACATAATCAGAAATAGATTGAGAGGCCTTCTTTTTGAATGTGGTAAACTCTACCCACAAAGATGCCTTTCTTGACTTTGTAGTGTTTTGGAAATGCTCCTCCAAATCATTCCATATATTACTTGCACTTTCAAGACCTCTAATATGAGGTAGCAAGCATTCATGGACTCGCATGTAGATAATGCTCCTTGCTTGAGCATCTTTCTTCATCCATGTCTTCAAATCTGAGAGTTCATCCCTAGTTGGAACACTAGGATCTCAGAATTGTGGTTTTTCTTTTTCACCTATGATGTAACCTATCAGGTCTTTGCTCATGAGATGAGCTTCCATCCTCATTGACCAAGCTGAATAGTTTTCTCTATCCAGTTTCTCTGTCTGAAGAGAATCTTCCATACTTTCTTCACTTGTGTATTAATTTCTTCAAACTTTATGAGGAATAAATGTACCTTACCTTTGAATGTAGTTACTTTTGGAATTCTTGATTGTTTCAAGCCTCCTTCTCAAGCTTTTCATTTAAGCTTTCACCTTTTGAACCTTCGAATGTTGATTTCTGTATGAGTGCAACAGTCGGGGTCCTCCTTTCTTCTATTTTGATGATTCGTGATCTGATACCACTGATGGAGAGTGTTAATGTCCAAGAGAACAAGCTATCCTTGATGTTAGAGCACTTCTATATTAAGAACAACTTAAAATCTTTACCAATTTGGAGGATCAATACTAAATTATCAAAATCTTGAACTAACTGTGAAGAGAGTCACTACTCAAAAAGTATGCTGCACATAGCTCATTCATTGACTAATCAAATGTGTAAAGTATCCAATGAGACTTTGTATAACCTGTTGCCTAATCTTTGCATACCTTCTCCAAGTTAAATCATCTCAAAAGACTTCGTAGATCTTGAGAAATGATCTAAACAAGTCACCTATGTCTAAAACTATACTTCTTTATAGTCGACTTTGATACCTATAACTTTTGACACATAGTTCTCCCAAAGTACAAACCTATTTATTCAAATGCTTTCAGCCATAGGCAGCTTACCTTCCAACTTAAAGAATGAGTGCTTGCTTCCTCAAAAACTTACATTGTGGAAGGAGAACTGACCAAAACATTAGCATCAAATTTTGCGCTTGTTGAAACTTCACTTCTTCACATTTACACATGTAAATGTTCCTACTCTTAATTCTCTCAACCTGATCACAATTAGGATCTAAAAACTTGTACACAGGTTAATCAAATATAGAATTAGAATTATACAAAAGAATTTTACAAAAGATTAAACATAGAAGGAGTCCTCAGCAAAAGATCCGGTGAAATTTTTCTTCTTCTCTGAAAAGTTTTACATCTGAGTGATGAGAGAGATCTTCCTCACTTCTAAAATGTCTAATGACTCTTACAACTTCTAATTCTTCTCTTCACATGCTCTCGCATACTTGCCCCAAATTTCTACTTGTATATTTAGGCATATATGTACAAGCTCATAACCATAACAAAGGTATAAGTGAGCTAACTATAGTTTAATGTACATATGTATACAAGTCTTCATTTTCTCAACATGCACTATCTTAAAGCTTATAAACTAATATTTCCTTCAATATTTGACTTCAATCCTTCATCCAAAACATCAATTGGTAGTTGACTTGCAGCAACATGTACCTTGGAAGATCACTCTCAAAAAGTTGAGTCAAAACAGATAAGTTGGAGTACATTTAAGAGCCAAAAACTTCTTATTTATGTTCATTCACCTATCCAAAGTTTTGAACAATTCTCTGGCCACAACAATAACTAACTTAATTCCTTTTGGGGAAATCTTATTAGCATAGTAAGCTAACAATCAAGAGTTATACCAACAAAAATGATGGACTACACAGGGAGAAAGATGTTTAACAAGTGGTAGCATGACCCCGATTTTACCGGGCTGTAATAGTACTCAAAGCCGTGAGCAGAAAAATAACCATATCTCAAGATTCAAGAATCCAATGCTTATGAACTTTTGTAAGCATATACTAGACAGTATGATGATTCTAGTAAGCTTTGAAGCATGGAAAATAGTGTACACATTGAGAAATAACTCTCACAAAAGGACTATTCTGAGAGTGCTGATAGAGAAGTAGAAAATGAGGTGAGAGAATTCACTTAAAATGATAATAGCTCAAGTAGGAAACATCCAATTGCAATGAAACTTTGGGAGTATACAATAGACTTAGAGAGCTAAATTTTCCAAGTTAAATCACTGAAAAGGATGCACCAAGCTCAAAGAAAGCATCTCTACAATCTGACTGAGAAAACTGAGAGATATGGCAGTGAACAGTACACTTCATAAGAACATGACAATTTGAGCTCAAATGATCATGAAAATGAAAGTACATTGATTGCAAAATACAATGGACTTATTGATACATATGTGTGGCTTGAAACCACACCTTCATATGGCATCAATCTTGTTGGAGGAACAATCACTAATTGGACATACATTTGAAGGTCAAAGCTTTAGAAGAAAACCACATGCCTCTATGAAGGGACAAATTCACAAGTGTATTATATTTGTAAAGTTAGTTCAAGTTAGTTCTAGAAGTTTTTTAAAAGTCACGAGAATGATAAAATCTATAAAAGTTAGTTTGTATCAACTGACACGATGAGAAAGAATGTGGA
Source organism: Ceratopteris richardii (assembly GCA_020310875.1). Taxonomy (NCBI): domain Eukaryota; kingdom Viridiplantae; phylum Streptophyta; class Polypodiopsida; order Polypodiales; family Pteridaceae; genus Ceratopteris; species Ceratopteris richardii. The sequence goes on along the minus strand of CM035424.1, from coordinate 20,479,622 downwards.
AGAGAAGTAGTTAGAGTGAGGAAAAGCTCATTTTGTATGACTGAGTATAGTCGAGCTTCTCTGAGTGAGAAAGCACCTGTAAACGTCTGAGTTTTCATAGCTATGAGAAGAAATAAGTAAAGTTTTGTGTATGAGACTCTCTCCATCATCTCCATGCTTGCCTACTGTGTGATGAATTCAAAAGTTCAAGTTTTCCAAGTAAATTGATGCTTGGCATCGAGTTTGTGCTCATAAGTCATTGTTTTCATTCTCTAAGTTGTATTTCTTATTGAATCTTCTTAAAATATGAGCTTTGAGGAGGAACACCATGCCTCACATCGAGTTTCAGCATAGAGTCGATGTCTGGCATTGACTTCCCACATAAAAGTGGTCTTGATCATATCTGTGGTAAACGCGCCTATTTCAAGAACAAAAAAAAGGTTGAAAAAGCACAGAGTCAATGCATGGCATCGTTTTTTGGTTGCAAGTTGATGCTAGGCATCGAATTTTCATTTTTAGACAGTCATTTTTACTAAAGGAGGCAAAATTTCAAGTTTTGGCAAGTCATATAGGGTGATCTTGTGAAGGCCATAACTTGAGTTCTAGAGATTTGTTTCTTGCAAATATTAGCTTGTTGGAAAGCTCTCTAGTCGTATTTAACAAAAGATCTTGCAAAAATAATATCTGTGCTAAGAGAAATAAGCAAAAGAGTGAAGGTATGTCATTTTAGTGACTAGAAATTTCTCTAAAAGCAAAGTTTTCAGTTTAAGCAATCTTTTCTCAAAGTTTGGAGAAGCATTGAGTTAATGGTGACCTTTGAGGTGTTCTAATGTCACATTAATTCATTTCTTGTGATATTTCTCACATCAACAAGTGTTATCAGAGTAGAAAGGTCTTAGAAAGCAGAAGGCGGCAAAGGTACGAGAAGTTTTTGAAAAGTTTTTCATTAAAGTTTGAAAGCTGAGGTATTCAAAGACACAAAGCATCAAAAGGTTACTTCAAAACTATCTTCATACACAAAGAAATTCAAGAGGTATTATCCTTTATCTGAGTTTACACCATTCAAGAAGAAGACAAGTCAAAGTATTAGTGATTATGTCACTAAGATGAAGGATCTAGCAGATAATCTTGGATCCATAAATGAAGATGTTGAAGATCACAGATTGATTGTTTAGTTGCTTGCAGGTTTGAGAGGAGATGAAGGGTGGAAACCTTTTGTCTTGTCAATAAAACTTTCTTTGAATCATTTTGTTCCAGATTTGAATGAATTGCTTGGTTTGATGCTCACATTTGAGGAAGACTTGCAGGGAGATGGAGATAAAGGACAAAGTTCTGCAATATACATGAAGAACAAGAAGAAAAGAGATAAAGGTAAAGCAAAGGATGAAGAAGAGTCAAGTTCTCAAGTTTATTATGCAAGAGGTAGAGGCACAGGTAGAGGAAGACCAAGAGGTTTTGGAAGAGGAAGAAGTAATCAAAACAACAATAAGAAGGCTTGTTGGATCTGTGGATTGAGCAATCATTTGGCTCATGATTGCTAGCATAACCAACAAGGATCAAATCAAAATCAGAATCACAATAGCAGAGGCACAAGTGGAAGATTTCAAAGTTATTTTCAAAGAGGTAGACAAAGTCAAAGAGGAGGCTATGGTAGATGTGGAGGAAGACATTGGGGACATAATCAATCCTACAACACCACCTACTACAATTATGCAAATGACACATAGAATGAAGGTCATACATCATTGATGATGAACTCAATCAGCACATCAGATAAAGAAGATCTGAAGGTATTTTATATTGACTCTGGATATTCTAATTATTTGTCAAGAAACATAGAATTGATGTCAGAATTGGAAAAAGGCATTTCTAGTTATACAGTTGAAATAGGTGATAATACAAGACATAGTGTACATTCAATTGGAAAAGTGAAATGCAAGAGTGGAGCAGATTTGCTAACCAATGTTTTGTATGTTCCTACAATACCTAAAAACTTGATAAGTGTGGGATAGATAGTTGAAAAAGGTTTTCAAGTTAGGTTTACAAATGAAGGAGTATTTGTTGAAGATCCAGAGAATGGATATAATCAAATTGTTTGTGGTAAGAAAGAAGCTAGACTTTTTACTTTAAGATTGCAAGGGAGCATTGATCAAGCTTTGCTCACACATGGTGAAGGAGTGATTACAGAACTTGATCTTTGGCATAAGAGATCAGGTCATTTCAATGAAAGAGGAATTAAAGCTATGGTTTCAAATAAGTCTATACTAGGACTACCAAATTTGCAAAGTCAACATATGGTTTATAAATGTGAAGCATGTCAAATGGGAAAAGCACACAGGTTACCATTTCAGAAGAAAGGATTCAAACATGATGGATTACTAGAGCTTATTCATACAGATGTATGGGGACCAACAAAAGAAGGATCTATGAGTGGCTCAAGGTATTATGTGTTGGTGCATGAAAACCATGAATTGATGTGTTGGACAAAGATTTGAAGTCAAAAGAAGAAGCAAAGATCAATACATGAGGATTGGAGTTAGAGCATAATTAGAGAATAAAGGCTTGTATATATATGTACATTAAACATGCTTATACTTTTGTAATGGTCATGAGTTTGTACATAACACCTATAAATACAAGTAGAAAACTCAGGGTTTGTATGAGAGATGATGGATTAGAAGTTGTAAGAGCCATTAGACACTTTAGAAGTGAAGTGAACATCTCTCATCATTTAGATGTAAATTTTCTAAGCAAATGAAAAAGTTGCACCCGATAATTTGTTGGGTCCTCCTTCTTTTGCTTGATCATTTTAGGAATCCTTTTGTAGATGTCTAACTCAATAGTTAATGCTTCTATGGTTAAGATTTGAGAGCCTAATTGTAAAGAGGCTAAGAGAATTATGTGTAGGAACATTTGTATGTGAAAAAGTGATGACTATCTTTCGAAACAGGCACAAACTTGACAGTCAAAGAATTGAGCAGTTCTCAATGCATAGTGTAAAATATTGGACAAATAAGGAGTCAAAATCTAATTTGGAAGGTAAGCCATCTATGGCTAAAAGCATTTGATTAAACGGGTTCTAGTTTGGGAGAACCATGTGGTAGAAGTTGTAGGTGTCAGAGTCGACTATACAGGAGGACAGTTTCAGACATAGGTTGATTGTTTGGATGATTTCTCAAGATCGATTGAGTCATTTGAGATGTTGTTACTTGAAAATGATGCAAAACCTTTAGGAAACATATTGTACAAAGTTTTATGAGAAAGTTTACACATTTGGTCAGTCAATAAGTGAGTTATGTGCAGCAGACTTTTCTGTGTAGTGACTTTCTTCACAGTTAGCTAAAGTCTTGATAGTTTGGCAGTTGTCTTCCAAATTGGTTGATGTTTTTAAGTTACTCTTGATATAGAAGTGTTATAACATCAAAGATAGCTTGTCTTTTGGAGATTAACACTCTCCATCAGTGATATCAGAGTAGGAATCATCAAAATAGAAGAAAGGAGGACCCCGACAGCTGCAGTCATATAGAAATCAACATTTGAAGGTTCAAAAGGTGAAAGCTTTAAGGGAAATCTTGAGAAGGAGGCATGAAGCTATCAAGATAAAAAGGAACTTTTTGAGGATGGAAGCTCATCTCATGAGCAGAGACATGATAGGTTACATCATAGGTGAAGAAGAAAAACCACAATTCAGAGATCCTAGTGTTCCAACTAGGGATGAACTCTCATATTTGAAGACTTCGATGAAGAAGGATGTTCAAGCAAAGAGCAATATCTACATGGGATGAGAAATGGAAGCCATTCATTTTGTCTACTGAATTGTCACTAGATCATTTCACTCCTGATTTAAATGAGTTGCTTGGACACATGCTAACTTTTGAGCAAGATGTCAAAGGTGATGGTGATAAGAGTGCAGGTCAAGCAATGTATTCAAAGGATAAGAAGAAGAATATGAAAGGCAAGCAACAATTAAATGAAGAAGAAGGTACAACTAGCCAAGCCAACTTCCTAAGAGGAAGAGGAGGTGGCAAAGGTAGAGGAAGAGGCAGAAGCAATAAAGATGGAGCCAAAGCTTGATAAATTTGTGGTAAGACAAATTATTTAGCTCATGATTGTTGGCATAATAATCAGAATAATGGAGGATATAGTCAGAACTTTAATTCAAGAGAAAGAGGTGGTAGAAAGCAAAGAGGTAATTTCAAAGGTAGAGGTAGTAGAGGTTACTTTGGAAGAAATGCAGGTAGAGGATTCCAAAGTCAATCCTACAACAATACCTAATACAAATATGCTTCAGATCGGAAAGAAGATTCAACCTTAATCATGAATGCAACTTGTGAAAGACAAAGTGAAGACCAAAGAGTCTTCTACATTGACTGAGGGTGTAGCAATCACTTGAGTGGTAATATATCCTTGATGAGTGATTTGGAGAATAAGGTAACTAATCATGTAGTTCAAACAGGTGACAATACAAAGCACAATGTGAATTCAATTGGATGAGTGAAGGCCAAGGATGGAAGTACTCTTCTGAGTAAGGTCTTTTATGTTCCTACAATTCCAAAGAATCTGATAAGTGTAGGGAAATTGTTGAAAAATGTTATGAAGTAAGGTTCCCTAATGATGGAGTTTTTGTGGAAGACCCTAGCAATGGGTATAAACAAATTGTTTCAGGGAAGAAAGAAGGAAGACTCTTCACATTGAAGATTCAAGGTAATGTTGGTCATGCCTTGTTCACTTATGGAGGACATAAGATCTCTGAGTTAGATCTTTGGAATAAAAGGCTTGGACATTTCAATGAAAGATGTATTAAGGATATGGTTAAAAATGGTTCAGTGCTTGGATTGCCTAATGTTGCAGGTCAACATATGACATACAGATGTGAGGCATGTCAATTAGATAAGGCTCATAAGCAATCTTATTCTAAGCATGGTTTCATGTATTCAGAGAAGTTTGAGTTGGTACACACAGATGTGTGGGGACCATCAAAGGATTTCAGTATTAATTGTTCAAGATACTATGTGATTTATGTTGATGATGCTACCAGATGCATCACTATATATGTGATCAAAGATAAATCAGAGGTATTCAATGCATTTTAAACATTATCATGTGTATGCAGAAAGAATCACAGGTCAAAAGTTGAAGAGACTAAGGTCAAATGGAGGGGAGAGTATTTCTCTAATGAGTTCAGTGATTACTTATGGAATGCAGGTATAAAAAGGGAAGTTACTTGGAGGTACTCTCCTCAACAAAATGGTGTAGCAGAAAGGAGAAATAGAACTCTTGTTGAGTTTGCAAGATCAATGATGAAGGAGAAAAACTGTCCAAATTATTTGTGGGTTGAGGCTCTAAATACAGCTACATACTTGGTTAATAGGTTACCATGTAACCATTTGCAAGGTATGACACCATATGATGCTTGGTGGGGTAAGAGACCTACCTTAGATCATTGCAAAGTATTTGGATGTTTGGCTTATGCATATGTGCCATCTCAATAGGGCATAAATTGGAACCTAAAGCTGAAAAGTATGTGTTCATTGGATATTATGATAAACATATGGGTTATAGGTTGTGGAGTCCATCCACAACACAATTCCTTGTATTAAAGGATGTTACATTTGATGACCAAGGTACTTGGTATGCAGGAACAATCAAGAGTTATGCAGGTGATGAAGAAGTTTTGAATGAGAAGAAAGGTAAATCGCAGGTTTAGATATTTGATGACGAAGAGAACAATGAAGTACAAGTTGAAGTCGAAGAAGTGCCAAGGTTTGATCCAGAATGTGATGAACTAGAAACTTCAAGAAGTGGACAACTCAGAAGGGAATTAAGACATAAATGGCAACCTACAACGTATAGCTATGATGCTTCATTTTTCACTACTAAAGACTATGCTTACATGGGAAAAGCAGATGAAGACCCTTCTACATATGAAGAGGCAAAAGGTAAGGAAAATTGGAAGAAAGCTACGAAGAGTATGATGCATTGATGGAGAATGAGACATGGGATAAGGTTCCTAAACCAAATAGTCAGAAGATCATTGGGTGCAAGTGGGTCTACAAGACAAAGAGGTATGCAGATGGAAGTGTGTCTAGGTATAAAGCTAGACTTGTTGTGAAAGGGTATGCTCAGACATATGGTATAGATTATGATGAGACCTATAGTCTTGTGGCAAAGATGACAACTATCAGGACACTCATAGCCATTGTTGCATGTAAAGGTTGGAGATTATGTCAATTAGATGTAAAGAATGCTTTTCTTAAAGGTTATATTTTAGATGATGTTTTCATGGAGCAGCCATAAGGGTTCAGAGATAAAAGATATTCAAAATATGTATGTAAGCTCAAGAGAGCTTTGTATGGTTTGAAGCAAGCCCCAAGGGCATGGAATTATAGACTTTTGAAGTTCTTGAAGGAACTTGGTTTCCAAGTATCTAAAGCTTATAGTAGCTTGCTTGTCAAAGCAAGTAATGATGGGTTCATTTATATGTGCATATATGTTGATGAAATAATTCTTAGAAGTACAGATGAGAAGGGCATACAAAGTCTCAAGAAGCAAATGGAGAAAGACTTTAAGATTAGTGACTTGGGAGACTTGTCATATTTCTTGGGCATGGAGATCTCATATACTCAACATGGAGTGTATGTAACTCAAGAAAGGTATTTGAAGAACTTGTTAATCAAGTTTAAAATGGAAGATTGTAGGGTGGGACCTACTCCAATGGAGGTGAATCACAAATTGAGCAGATATGGAGGAGAAGAATTCAAGGATATGAAACTTTATCAAAGTTTGGTTGGTAGTCTAATCTATGCAACTCTAAGTAGGCCTGATTTGTTTGTCATATGCAGTTGGAGTGTTGTCTCAATTCATGCATTGTCCTAGGAAAGAACATTGGGTTGGAGGACAAAGAGTGTTGAGATACATTAAGGGTACACTCAAGGAAGGTTTGTGTTATGGTTTTACATAAGATAAAAACATCAAGATATATAGTGATACAGATTGGCCATCAAATCCTGATGACGGGATATCAACATACAGATACTTGTGTTATGTGGGAGATAAGTTAATCTCTTGGTGTTCTAAGAAGCAACATACAATTTCTTTATCATCTACAGAGGCAGAGTATAAAGGTATGGTTGAAGCCGCAAAGGAGGTCATATGGTTGAAGACTCTCATGAAGAGTTTTGACATTATTCAAACTACACCCACTATTCATGGAGATAATATGAGTTCATTGTATCTAGTTGCTTACCCTATTTTTCATGCCACAACTAAACATATTGAGATTTAGTATCATTTCTGAGAGAGAAAGTGATTGATAAGGAGATTGAAGTCATACATACTTCAACAAAAGATCAGATTGCAGATATGCTAACCAAAAGCTTGGATGGACCAAAGCTACAAAGATTCAAAGACGTGGGAGGTATAAAGAAGATGGAGAAACCTCAATTGATGATTGAGTGGGAGTTGTTGGAGTATGACAACCATCAGTTGATGTGTAGGACAAAGATTTGAAGTCAAAAGAAGAAGCAAAGATCAATACATGAAGATTGGAGTTAGAGCATAATCAGAGAATAAAGACTTGTATATATATGTACATTAAACATGCTTATACTTTTTTAATGGTCATGAGTTTGTACATAACACCTATAAATACAAGTAGAAAAGTCGGGGTATGTATGAGAGATGATGAATTAGAAGTTTTAAGAGCCATTGGATACTTTAGAAGTGAAGTGAACATCTCTCATCATTCAGATGTAGATTTTTGGAGTAAATGAAAAAGTTACGCCCGATAATTTATTGAATCCTCCTTCTGTGCTGTATCATTTTAGGAATCCTTTTGTACATGTGTAATTCCATAGTTAATGGTTCTATGGTTAATATTTGAGAGCCTAATTATAAACAGGCTAAGAGAATTATGTGTAGGAACATTTGTATGCGAAAAAGTGATGAGTGTCTTTCGAAATAGGTGCAATCTCGACGGTCAAAGAATTGATCAGTTCTCAATGCATAGTGTAAAGTTTTGCATAAATAAGGAGTCAAAATCTAAGTTGTAAGGTAATCCATCTATGGCTAAAATAATTTGACTAAACGTGTTCCAGTTTGGGAGAACCATGTGTTAGAAGTTGTAGGTGTCAAAATTGACTATATAGGAAGATAGTTTCAGACATAGGTTGATTGTTTGGATCCTTTCTCAAGATCAACTAAGTCATTTGAGATGTTTTAACTTGGAAAGGATGCAAAAACGTTAGAAAACATATTTTACAAAGTTTCATGAGAAACTTTACACATTTGATTAGTCAATAAGTGAGTTATGTGCAGCAGACTTTTCTATGTAGTGACTTTCTTCACAGTTAGCTAAAGTCTTGATAGTTTGACACTTGTTTTCCAAATTGGTTGAAGTTTTTGAGTTATTCTTGATAAGAAGTGTTTTGACATCAATGATAGCTTGTCTTTTGGATATTAACACTCTCCATCATTATGTTCTTTTCATTGATGATGATGATCGATAACTTTATATGTTTTGAAGGAAAGATCAGAAGTGTTTGGAGCTTTCAAGCATTTTCATGCCCATGGAGAGAGAGTCACAAGTCAAAAGCTTAAGAGATTGAGGTCTGATGGAGGGGGAGAATACTTCTCCCAAGAGTTCAATGATTATCTTTGGAATGCAGGTATACACCACAACAAAATGGTGTAGCGGAAAGAAGAAATGGGACTTTGGTTGAGTTTGCTAGAGCTATGTTGAAGGAGAAGAACTATCAAAATTATCTTTGGGTTGAGGCTATAAATACAACTACATATCTTGTGATTAGATTAGCATGTGCAGCTCTTAATGGAATGGCTCCATATGAAGCTTGGTGGGGTAAGAAACCAATCCGAGATCATTGTAAACTGTTTGGATCAATTGCATATGCTTATGTGCCATCACAACTTAGGCATAAACTTGAACCAAAGGCAGAAAAATATATGTTCATTGGTTATGATGAAAAGCAGATGGGCTATAGGTTGTGGAATCCTCTAAGCAAACAATTTCTTGTTTCAAGAGATGTTACATTTGATGAACAGAAAAGTTGGTATGCAAGTCAAAGTCATATAGCTGAAGAATTTGAAGAAGAGGTAAGAAGATGTGAGAAAGGAAAATCAATTGTGCAGGTAAATGAAGATGAAGACTATATGCAAGCAAGTACATCCAGAAGTGGATTAACAAGAAGGAATGAAGAAGCTCCTATATTTGATGAAGAGGTGTATCCAGACACATATGAAGAATGTGAACCAAGGAGGTCAAGCAGAACAAGAAGACAACTAGAAAGGTATTCTTATGATACTTCTTACATAACTCAGAAGAACTATGCATATATGGTCAATGATGATGAAGAACCTCAGAACTATGATGAAGCAAAAGGTAAGAAGCAATGGGAAGAAGCAATGAAGGAAGAGTTCAATGCACTAGAGGAGAACAAGACATGGGAACTTGTTCCTAAACCAAATGGTAAGATGGTTTTTGGAAATAAATGGGTTTATAAAGTGAAGAAGCTTGCAGATGGAAGTATAGCCAGATACAAAGCTAGATTGGTGGTGAAAGGCTATGCCCAAACCTATGGCATAAATTATGATGAGACATTCAATCTTGTAGCTAAGATGTCAACTATAAGGACAATCATTGCTATTGCAGCTTCAAAAGGATGGACCCTAAGTAAGTTGGATATAAAGAATGCATTCTTGAATGGATACATATGAGATGAGGTTTACATGGAACAACCTCAAGGTTTTATAAATTTGAGGTATCGAAATTTCGTTTGCAGATTGAGAAGAGCACTCTATGGATTGAAGCAAGGTCCAAGAGCATGGAACTATAGACTGGTTAAATATCTCAATGATCTTGGATATCAAAGTTCAAAAGCAGATCCAAGTCTACTCATCAAAAGAACAGAGGAAGGTACAATCTACATTTGTATTTATGTGGATGACATTATAATCAGAGGTACTTTAGATGAAGGAATCAAGCAGATAAAGAGATTACTTGAGAAAGATTTCAAGATCAGTGATCTAGGAAAGTTATCATACTTTCTTGGAATGGAAGCTACTTATACAGATCATGGCTTATATGTATCACAAGAAAGGTATCTTCTGAATCTATTGAAGAAGTTTGATATGGAAAATTGGAGAGAAGCTTGAACTCCACTTGAAGTTAATCACAAGCTCAATAAATATGATGGTGCAGAATACAAAGATATAAGGAAGTATCAATCTCTTGTGGGTAGTTTGATTTATGCTACACTATTGAAGCTCAAGGTCAAGAACAAGCATAATAAGTGCAACAGAGAAATGGATACACAAGAAGAAGGAGCAAATATGGATCTCCAAGAAGTGTGTCAAATTTTCAGAAGAAATCCCTATAAAATAGTGATTTTCATCACTAAAAACCATTGTAAATACCATTTTCCATTTTTGTAACTCCATTTTTTTCAAGCCAAGGAGTCCTCGAGCTTGAGGAGTATTAGAAGTATCATCTTACCAATTTTCATAATTTTTAGACTTCATTTGAGCCCTCAAATAAGCCCTGGAACCTAATTTTTAACTAGGCCAAACACTAGGTCTGGACAAGGCCAAAACTAGTCAAAAAACTATAAAAAGAGCTAGAGAGCTCATTTTTGAGGTTAGCTTGTTAGAGAATAGAGCTTTCGTAAGAGAGTTCCTTGGCAATAGAAGCTTTCCATTGTTCCTTTCTTTGATCTTGCCTTGTGTGCATGTATGTGTATGTGTGTGCATGCTTGTGTGCTAATTTCACTCACACACTTGTGCTTTCACTTGCTCGTGGTCTTCATACCAATCCTCACGTCTCCGTAGATTGACAAGTAAAGGAGGTGGTGCTTACGCTTGAGCTACACCAAATTTTGGCACCGTTGTCGGGGAGAGAGCTTCGAGGACAAGCGTGGTGATGGTAAGATCGTAGATTTGCAAGGTTGGAAGGTAAAGAAACTGTCATTTTTGTTCATTTTCTGATTTTTCTTCTTCATCTTCATCATCATCACCATCTCCATCTTCTTCTTCATAGAATTTTCTTGTTTTTTAGCGCATTTTCACCATTTTCATATCATCTTTCATGCATTATTGTGCGAGAAGGAGTTAGGAAGTGCAAGGGAGAGCAAAGGCCTGTGTTTTTCCATGATTTTCTGCACATATGAAGCTCGCCATTGCTCAGCACTGAGAAATTTGAATTTCCCACCAAAAAACACGATTTTGATAGAAAATCGCGATTTTCAGAAAATTCAAATTTTTTTCAAAAAAATACGATTCTCTTATTCCCGCCTAAAAGCTTTTTGAAAAGAACACGATTCTAGGGTCATTCTCAAAATCGTGATTCGCTAATTGTGCTCAAAATCGCGATTCTGACAAATCACGATTTTCAGCCAAAAACACGATTGTGATCAAACATGATTCTCTGTTGGCAATCGCGATACATCCATGGTACAAAATCATGATTTTGAGAACACGATTTTCAAAAAACACAATTACAAGAACACGATTTTCAATCAAAATTGCGATTCTCTGGTAAAAAAACACGATTTTGAGAAAAACACGATTTTTATTCAAAATTGCGATTTTGTGATCATTCTCAAAATCGCGTTTTTCACGATTTTCATTCAAAATCGCCTTTTTTGGGCTTGTTCAAAATCGCAATTTTCATCAGTGCTCAGCATTGCGATTTTCATGATTTCACAAAATCGTGATTTTTGTGGTTGCTCAGCATCGCGATTTTCATGATGCCTCAGAACCGCGATTTTCATAAGATCTCAGCATCACAATTTTCTGACCTCCCAAAATTATGATTTTCACACAAAATCGTGATTTTTCCAAAAGGTCTTGTTTCCCTGTTTTGACCCCTAGGAGCCTGATTTGACATAACTTTTTCATCAAAAGTCCATTTTTTGAGCTCTATAGCTTGTTGGACCAGGACCCCAAGGGGACTCCAAAGGGGACCAGGACCCCAAGGTGGGACTCCAAAGAATTTTGAACCATACCACAGGGAAATTTTGGACTCTTAACTAAAGCTTATGAACCTTAGATCTGGTAGACACCTAGGCAAGGATAGAGAAAGCATTAGATCTTTTGAGGCTAGTGTCAACCATACAACTAAATCTTGGGCACAATAACTAAGTGGTTATCCTTACGTACTAAGCTCTGACACAAGTGACTCAGAAATGTCTTTTAGCATGGGGAACGTGCAAGGGGCTCAGGAACTACCTACAAACACCAAAGGGTCCATATAAGACACAACTGGAATATATTCGGACCAACTGATTAGGTGCTCGCATATATGAGGATGGCCTGAGGCGATCAAAGGTCCAACTCAAAAATCCAGATCAACCCTTTGGACTTGAACACCGAGTAGTCAAGTTTGTAGAAGGTTCATACATTGATAAGGAAGGAACCATGTATGTGGTCACCAACCTACCAGATAGGAGTGATGAGTTTGGAAATGTCATTCTTGAGAATGAGATAGGAGACCTAGAACAAGGAAATGTAGGACAAGGACCCCAGACTCCTAAAGGCAAGTCAGTTTTGACCAGAGTGATCACTCCAGATTAGATCCCTCAAGACAACAAAAGCATAGAACTATTCTTGAATAGAGAAATAGAGGAAGCCTTTTGGAGATTCAAGCCTGATCAACCTAGCCAATTGGGCATAGTCATCATCTACGAGTTCAAGGATCCAGAGACACCAGGCAAAGTTGTCTACCTGGATAACACATCAGAAAAAATATTCTTGGTAACAAAACATGATAGACATACATATACTTGGAAGAGTGAATTGATTTTCCCTCAACCAAGATCCAATGTTTCCCATGGCCTCCAAGGAGTAGGATCATCCCAAGCTCATGAAGCCTAGAGAGAAAGAACTAGAGAGACTCAGGTAAGTTTTGCACACACTGTGGGCAAGAATAGATCAGGATTTGAAAATGAAAGACTTGAAAGAGAGAGATATCAAGCACATAGGCAACAAAGAGATGAACATGATTTTCCATGGCCTAGACCCAGAGAGCACCCAAGAACCCTTAGACCCACTCAAGTGATCAAGGCAATGAAGAATTATTTTGACGGGACAGGAGATCCTTCTGATCATGTGGCCGAGTTCAAACAAGTGTTAAGAGCTGAACAGGTTGAGGATTTGTTCACCTAGTACGAGGCATAAGGTTTGACTCTTAAGGGCACTGCCTTAGCTTAGTTTCAACCACTGAGTAGTCGCAACTATCGTGATATAGATCAACTGCTAGAAGAATTCATTCTAGAATTTTCCAAGAGTGGTATCAGGCATAACACATCATCTTTGATCGACAGCTTCAAGCAGACACCCCAAGAAACAGTGCGACTAGTAGGTAGAAGGTTCAGAGAGTACCTAGAAAGATGCCCTGCTCCAGAGTTACCCACACCAGGCAAACAAGTGGCTTTGTTTTTAGATGGCTTACTATGCACCAAGTTAAGATCATATGTGTACTTGAAAGAACCTAGAAGCATAAAAGAGTGTGTGGGGACCTGCATTGACATAGAAGACAACTTGTGTGAGGAGTTAGGATTATCCAAACTCTATAAAGACTCTGACAGTTCTACTAGTCATACCTCTAGAGCCTCCACTGAGCTGGATGAGATAGGAGAACAGGTTGCCAAGAAGCTAGGAGTTCAAAATAGACAAATACCAAGAGTCACCTCATTGAATCGGTGTTATACTTGCGGAGGCGACCACATGGATAATGTATGCCCATTGCACAACCAGAACATGAGAGAAAGGAATGCTCCATATTGCACTATTGAGAGAAAATACACGAACCAGGTGGCTCAAGATTGCCCATACAATAGACAGGCTGTTAGAGAGAATTATCAGCAACCTTACCAACAAGGTAGGTATCAGAACCAATACCAAAAGCCATATTATAGACCACAACAATAATATCAGACACCATATAGGCCACAACCAATCCTAGGAAACCAACCACCAGTGCCTGCCAATGTAATTCCAGTTAAGTATGCAGTGGCAGAAAGAACCTTAATAGAGCATTGGTGCCACTAACCCCACTGGTCTCAGAGAATGACCATCATGCTCAGAGTTCTGACTACTCCTATCAAGATAGTCTACAAGCTTACTACAAGAGTCACTTGAGCATAGTGAGACTTATCCATATCAATACGAGGCACCACCTATGAAACAAAATGGCGAACCCGAATAATCCAATGTCATGTATACGAATCCTAACTCTAGGCCCCAAGCAAGACAAGTAAGACCACAAGCCCCTAGAGGACCATGTTTAGATGCCAAGGTGACCATTTCATTCATGAATGTCCCCACTCACCAACTTTGGGACAAGGACAAAACATCACAATACAAGGCTTTTGTCTTGAGTGCGGCAAAGAGCACCTCCTGAGAGAATGTCCCAGGAATCCCTCTAGTGCACCCAAGGTCACACCCATAAATGTGGTAGGCTTAGTGGTTGATTCAAGTGCTAGTAGCAGTAATGCAGCTCCTATACAAGCTGTCACCAGAGCACAAGCATCAAAACAAGATAAACTAGTAGAGCAATTGGAGTCGAGTGAATCAGGAGAGCCTAGTAAGAGGAAAACAAGAACATGGAAAGATACTAGATAGAAGGCCAATCACAAGTGGAATAAAAAGTTATCGAAACTATAAGAAAGCTTGAAAGAAGCAAAAAAAAAAAAGATGACATTGCATCTCAAAGTCCCTCGCATGTCGAAACCCCATCCACTCCACCTCATCCCATTTCACCACCCATTGTAAATAGACCATAACCAGGGTCTGTTCTTGCAGATCCAACCCCAGAAGGCTTGGACATGATGTTCAAGGCCTACTAGGCTCGACTTCAAGAAGGGCCAACAGCTGTAAACCTAGACAAGAGTTACCCTAGAGCAGATTTAGAGATTGAACGGATGAAAATGTGCATGAGAATGGTAGAACAAGCTCAAGCTATACTCGAGACTAGTCAAAATTTCAATGAGACAAACTCTGTCAAATCGGATTTACATTTTTAGTGCTTACTGGAAAGATTAGAGCAGTTGGTAAACAAACCGCAAGTTTCTCTACCTCCACAGGCTCAACCAGTTGTTGAAAGACAAAACTTACCACCAAGGGAAGCTTATGTCCCTAATTCCACGGATGTTGGAACACCTCTTTCAATTCAAGAATACTCTCAAGAGTTCTTGCGGGAAATACAAGAGGAGAAATGGGCCAACGAGAAGGGTAATTCCCCTCCTATTTGTGAGATTGATGACCTTCATGATCAATTTCCCCAAGACATTCCATCTATTTACGGAGATGAAGCAGAACAACAAGAAGACGAAAGATTAGATTTTGAATCTAATACTTTAGAAGAGTTGCCACAATTCACTGGCACTTGGGAATCTGAATCTCTTCAGATCAGAGCTCCCACAATATTGGTTAGAAATGAAGGCTCAGTGGTTCCAAGGAACACTGATATCATGAAGAACACTAAGGTTCAGTGTCATCTCACTGTAGAAGAGCTGCTCAAAGCAAAACCTGAGCTATGGGATCATGTGAAGGATCAGGTCCCAGAACTTGATTCCAATATGCCAAAAGTCCGCTCTAAGCAAAAAGTACCAGAGATACCTCTAGACAAAATAGGGGACATGTGAAGAAGGTAATACTTATCTTCCAATCACCTACCAAGGTTACACAACCAAAGCAATCATAGATTTAGGTGTTGGTGTTGCTATTGCGACCACCTCCTTGTGGAAGCAATGGGGCAAACCCACATTAAGCTAGAATGAAGCTTCAAATGGCGGATGGTCATTTTGAAAGACCTTTAGGATTGCTAGAAGGGATAACTCTAACCACCTGTGGGGTAGAGTTTGAGCATACCTTTGCTATATGTGACTTTGAGAAAAATAATGCCTATGAGATGATCCTAGGAAGACCCTTCCTATGACAATTACAAATAGTATAGGATTGGGGAACCAACTCCTTGTACCTACAGCACTTAGGGGTCACCACCAAGGTCAATTTGAAGGATTACACCTTCAGAGATGTACCACCCCTACAGTGGAATCCTATCCACAAAGTGAAAAAAGATTCTATCTCTGTGCATTCTGGAAGTTCACCTGATCCATCCTGGTTGCATGAAGATACTCATTTGTGGATGTGCAAGGTTGCGGAGAAAGAGGAAAAAGGCTTAAAGGCAAGAGAAGAAGGAACTTCTCCAGGAGATAGACCAATCAAAGACCCAGCCTATACACCGATGATCTTTCCAGATGAGGAATTTGAGCCTAATGGTTGGGCAAAAATCTTAGCTACCATGGACATTGTAGCCAATGAAGAACAATGGACACCTCATTGTGATGAGGAGGGTTATGATATTTCAATGTTCATGTGTCAGCCCTTGCTAGAAGAATGTGACCCTAGTGATGCCATAGAAGAAGAAGAGAACGATGACGATCTAGATTCCATTGTGATGGATAGTTGCTTTACCTCGGAAAAGCACTATTTAGAAGATGTAGGAGTGTTTAACCAAAAAGAAGAAGAACCTCTCACAAGCATTAAAACGGTAAATTGAAAGGATGGAAGTGAGAGCAGTCAAAAGAAAAAGAAAAGAAAAGGAGTGAAACAAGAAGAGGAGGACTCATTGTTTGAAGTACCAGAGAATTTCAAGAAATATGAAGTTGACGACCGAAAAATTTTGGTATGAATGTCTAAGAGAGAGGCCATTACAGGAGAAGCATACGATAATAAAGAAAAGACCAAAAAATTGTGGTAACCATTGAAGAGAATGAAGAACGATTTACATACATAGGAGATGACCTAAGTGCAAAAGAAGAAATGGAGCTTGTAGCTCTATTAAGGGAATATAGGGACGTGTTTGCATGGCATTATAGAGACTTGAAGGGGGTAGATCCAAGAATATGCTCTCATACGATTCCCATGACCGCTGATGCCAAGCCCACCAAACAAAAGCCCTACACATATAATGACACTTATGCTGCAAAGATAAAAGGTGAAATTGATAGGTTGATTGAAGCTGGATTTATCTATGAGATTGAGCATACTGAATGGGTGTCCCCTATTGTAGTGGTGCCCAAGAATAATGGGAAGTTGCAAGTGTGCATTAACCTTAAAAAAGTTAATGCTGCTACGATTCGAGATAGTCACCCGCTTCCAATCACTGAACATCTATTGGAGCGTCTTGCAAGCAAGGAAGTTTATAACTTCCTTGATGGATTTTTTGGTTACAAACAGGTAGCCATTGCCCCAGAAGATCAACACAAAACAACATTTGCTACAAAGTGGGGAATCTTTGCATTTTGTGTGATGCCATTTGGGCTCACCAATGCACCTACAACATTCCAAAGGCTCATGTGTCATGTCTTCAAAGAGTTCTTGCAAAAGAGCTTGGAAGTATATGTGGATGACTTATGTGCTCATTCCCAAGAAAGAAGATATCACATCCTTGAGCTCAGACACATCTTCAACAAGTGTAGAGAATATCGAGTTTGTTTGAGCCCAGAAAAGTGTGTATTCATGGTATGACAAGGTAAAATCTTAGGTCATATTGTTTCTAAGAACGGAATCGCAACAGACAAGAGCAAAGTAAGAGCCATAGCGGAATTTCCAAGGCCAAGAAACATTAAAGAGGTACAAGATTTTATGGGCCATTGTGGATATTACCGTAGGTTTATCCACATGTATGCGATCATAGCTAAACCTCTTTATGGTTTGTTGACAAATTTTGAGTGGAACGATGAATGCGAGAACTCCTTCAATGAGCTAAAAAGACATTTGTGCACAACACCAATATTGACAACCCCAGATTGGAGTAAGTCATTCCATGTCCATGTGGATGCCTCCAATCATGCCATCGAATGTGTGCTGGCACAACCCACAGGTGAAGGAAATCTAGATTTGCCTATAGTGTATGCTAGTAGACAGCTCACGGTAGCCGAGCAAAATTATGCCGTGAAGGTTTAGGCATGGTATATGCCGTGAAGAAGTTTAGGCACTATCTATTGGCCAATAAGTTCAAGTTTTTCACTGATCATCAAGCTTTGTTGTATTTGGTCAATAAACCTTGCAATACAAGATGCCTAATAAGATGGTTCCTCTTGCTAATGGAATATGACTTTGAAGTTGTTGTTAGGAAAGGTAGAACCCACCTCACAGCAGATCACCTTTCTCGCATCACTTCAGGAGAACCACTGCAAGGAGTGTCTGATCAACTACCTGACGCTTATCTGTTCAATTTAGAAGTTGTTTCTAAATGGGCAAATAAGTTGGTACCAGTCCTAACCTTCGGACCTGTGAATAAGAATGTGAAAACAAACAAAGAGGAAATTGTAAGATCACAAAACTATCAAATCTTGGCAAGAAGCATGTACAAACAAGATACAGAAGGTGTCTTAGCTTGTTGTTTTGAGGATGATTAACACATTAGCTGGTTGCAACAAGCCCATGAAGGATTGCTAGGTAACGACTATTCTAAACAATGCACATTGTAGAATCTAAAACGTTTAGGAGTGTATTGGCCTAGCATGGACAAAGAAATTCATTAGTGGATTAAGAATTGTCCAGTGTGCCCGAAAAAACCCCCAGTGGAGCATGCGAACCCTTTATCAAGTGTCATTAATTGCAGATTGGAGCGCTCCATTGGTAGAATTTATGAGATCGGGAACATTACCCAAAGAGGCTAGTCTAGCTAGAAGAAGAAGCATGGAGCAAGAGGCTGAAGACTATGCCTTAGTTGGAGACAACCTATACCGGAGAGGAAAAGATGGTTACCTAAGATTGTGCGTTCATGAATCAGATTATTTGAAAGTCTTAGAAACTGCTCATAGTGGTGTTGTAGGTGGACACTTTGGTCTTGACCGAGTAATTAAGACCATTCTATTCTCAGGAATTTGGTGGCCCACTCTTCATATGGATGCACACACCTATGTGAAGAAATGTGACACATGCCAACGTGCACAATATCCGATTAGAAAAGATGAGATGCCTTTGAGGCCAATGATGGGAGGACATGCATTCTTGAAATGGGGTATAGACTTTGTAGGTCCTATTAACCCCCCAACTAGAAACTCCCATGCAGAGTACATTATTGTAGCCACAGATTACCTTACCAAGTGGGTAGAAGTGAAAGCCACAACAAAGAATGATGCTCAAAAAATGGCTAAGTTCTTATTTGAGAATGTGTTCATGAGATATGGATTACCGATAGAGTTAGTAAGTGATAAAGGTATGCACTTCTTGAATGAAGTCATTGAAAATCTTCTCCAAGAATTCTTGGTGATACATAAGAAGTCTGCCCCCCCTATCATCCACAAGCTAACGGACAAGCTGAGAGCACAAACAAGATCCTATGTAATGTCTTGACCAATCTTGTAAATAACAAACGCTCTGATTGGGAAAAACAGCTTCATCATGTTGTTTGGGCTTATCGAGTTGCCTACAAAACGGTACTCAATGCCACCCCATTTTAGATGGTCTTTGGATAGAATGTTGTGCTACCATTAGATTTCTTAATCCCGACTTTAAAAGTAGCACAAGAGCATGAGTGGAATGATATGCATTTTCCTCTAAGATCTTTGATCTAGAAAGCTTAGGTGAGACGAGGCTACGAGTGGCAGCAGGCATCTATGCTGCAAAGAAAAGACAAAAGGCATACTTTGATGCACACATCAAGGATAACGGACTGGAAGAGGGAGATCTAGTGTTGGTTTATACACTAAAGCAACATGCCCGTAAGTTGGAGAAGTGAGGATATGGACCCATGATCATTAATAGAATTTCCACTAGCGGGGCAGTTCAATTGGCCACTTTGGAAGGTGAAATCTTGCCAAGCTATATTAGTGGATGTCGAGTCAAGCTACATCAAGAACCTCTTACAGAGGATATGCTAATGAGACTCAGCACTGCTAACAAGCGAAAAGAAGAGGAGTTAAGGGTGAGAGAAGAAGCACAGGCAGAGGCCAGAGAGCGCATTAGGAAAAATAAGTTAAGGCGACTAGGCCTAAATATCAACTCAAAAGCCCCAAAATATCACATGGACATGTGCCGAAAATCGAGCATAACTACTTCTCAAATAATTGACTGATGTCCCTTTGTGACCATAAAGATAGGACAAGGAAAGAGTGTGACTACTGTTAAAGCATTGATTGACTCAGGTGCAGCAACTAGTGCAGTTAGACTCTCATATTGTCAAGACTTGCAGTTAAACATCAATCCCATAGAAGCCTATCTCATAGGAATGGGAGGTGTGGAAACCCCTTGTTTGGGCGCGGTGGAACTTCCCATCTACCTTCAAGTTGTTCCAATGAGAGTCAAAATGCTAGTGTGTCAAGATGAGCACCTTACGGAACCACTTGTCTTGGGTCAAGATTGGATTTATGACCATGCAGTCAACCTGAACCTCAGAAGTCAACTTCTTCAAGTTTGGGTACATGAACAATGCATTACATTAGAATTAGAGAACGGCATGCTCACAGATCATGGCACCACACACTCTCTTAGTTCCTCTAAGACTAATCTTCATGAGCAAGATATTATGTGTCAAAAGCTCTATGATCCAGAAGGACTCAATCATGGAAGGAGAGTCGCAAAGGCAAGCAAATCCTTCTTCTTTTTTGAAAAGTAAAGCATCCACAGTAGTTCACCCTCAGAAGCAAGCACAACAAGTCAAGACAACTGCTATAGCAAATAGAAAGACACCCTTCAACAAGAAAGCAGTTCCGAGCATGAAGCAGATCTGGGTACGCAAAGGAGAGCAACCACCATCCTTACCCCCACAGATCCCATCAAGGCAAGCCAACTAGGCTAGAAGAGGAAGGCAGAAGCTCGGACAAGATCAACCACAAGGTATCCGACAAGTTTGGGTGCCTAAGAAATTAGCTACAGCTCAACAAGGGCGATTACAGATGTGGGTACCTAAGAAGCTCTTACATCCACAACAACCTACGTTCTCCCACATGTGAAAGGTCTCAACAAAGAAGCTACAAAGAGAAAAGGGTAAGAACTACATACAGAGATCGAAAGAAGATCAAATCACCTCTTCAACAATAGCAGGAAGACATGTAAAAAAGGTATGGGTTTGGAAGCCAAAAGTACAAGTAGCCTCCACCGAACCAAAGCGCCAACCACACTGGATACCATAGTTCAGAAAGCATCCAAAGAGGAAGACGCCTGAAGTGATCTCTACAGTGCCAAATGCTGTTCTAAAATGGACCCCAATAAGGAGGATTACATCATTTTGAGACCCAATGGATACGTCCACCAATGCCGGCATCAACGTCTACAAGTAACATCGCAAGATTCGACGAGCGACAACCATGTGCTCCTTGCACAACCCTGTCTTTTGCACCATTCAGGTTATGCATTTCCAAGGTATGCATTAATATAGGGCCACATTACACGGCCATGCATAGACACACTTGAGAATTCCATGCACAAGAGCACATTGACATATGTCAAATATTTTTATTGATACTAACCTTTGTCTTCTTGTTTTGTGACATTGTCTCAAAAAAAAAAGCGAGAAAGAACATGTTCTAGGTTTGGCTCATGGAACATGAATGAGTCATGCTTGGTTGAAGGTGGAACTATTGATTACTGGTCATTTATCAGTTTGGATAGAAGTGTGTCTCAGCTAGCAGATGATATAATTGCTACCTTATCTCGTAGATGTCAAGCACTTGGCATGAACATGGCATCCACAACTAATGTTTTCCCTTACCATGGTGGGAGGGAAGAGCTTGAAGGTTTGCAACTTGAGCGATGCTTAACTACCGTATGTACGAGCGCATCCAAGGAGATATCTGCAAGGGATCCTTCTGGTACCCTACAAATCCTTGTATGCATACTGGGTGAGCAAAATCATGCTTATGGTGAGCTAAGGAGAATATGTGAAACTAAGCTTGATGTAGTTACCCAATGTTGTTTGTCAAGGAATATAAAGAAATTCAATTCTGAGTATTTTACAAATGTTGCTTGATGAGAGGAGACAGGACAAGGCACTCAAAGAATTTCATCGCGGACATTCATCGACAAGGACAGACTAGCTGATGGTCCATCACAATGCCAGGTGTACAACACGAAGAGATCAACATCAAATCAATCATCCACCATGGTAAGTATCATTACTTTGGCAACACCATAACTGTGATAGATTAGGAAACCTCTTTGTCGGCATACCCTTGAGCACGTACCTCAAGACCCCCAAATTTTGCACCATACTTCTTCCAATGCATTTTTCAAGTAAGCATCCATAGGGCTACATTACAAGGCCGTGCACAAGGCACATATTTTTTTCCATCCATGCATGGACACACTTCCCATCATCCACCATGGGTTATGAGTACTTAGCATGACTACTCTAAACATCATCTATGGAAGAGCTAGAGGACATCATGGAGACAACATCAATACCTAGGATGCAATCAAAGCCAGCAGTTGCTCCAACTCAACCTTGACAACCTTTTTTGAGCAACTAGCAATTTTTGACGAATCCCAATGATGCATTCTCAATGACATCCAAAGAAGAAGGAAAGCACACTACCTCTTAAGCACTACCTGGCACAACCATTACAACAAGGGTCTATAAGGGACGACAAACTCGAGAGGGGGGAGTGTTGAAGCGCAAGGTCAAGGACAAGCATAATAAGTACAACAGAGAAATGGATACACAAGAAGAAGGAGCACATAGGGAGCTCCAAGAAGTGTATGTCAAATTTTCAGAAGAAATCCCAAGTCGAGGAGTCCTAGAGCTTGAGGAGTATTAGAAGTATCATCCAACCAATTTTCATAATTTTTAGACTTCCTTTGAGCCCTCAAATAAGCCCTGGAACCTAATTTTTAACTAGGCTGGACACTAGGTCTGGACAGGGCCAAAACTAGTCAAAAAACTATAAAAGGAGCTAGACAGCTCATTTTTGAGGTTAGCTTGTTAGAGAAATAGAGCTTTCGTAAGAGAGTTCCTTGGCAATAGAAGCTTTCCATTGTTCCTTTCTTTGATCTTGCCTTGTGTGTGTGTGTATGTGTGTGCATGGTTGTGTGCTTTCACTCACACACTTGTGCCTTCACTTGCTCATGGGCTTCATACCGGTCCTCACGTCTCCGCGGATTGACAAGTAAAGGAGGTGGTGTTTACGCTTGAGCTACATACACTAACAAGACATGATCTTAGTTATGTAGTGGGAGGGCTATCACAATTCATGCATTTTACAAAGGATCCACATTGGATTGCAGGTCAAAGAGTTCTCAGATATATCAAAAGAACTATAAAAGAAGAATTATATTATCCTTTTACATCGGATTTGAAGTTAAGAGCCTATAGTGACTCACATTGGGCAGGTAATTAGGATGACAGAAGATCAACACATGGATACATGATATATATTGGTGATAATCTTGTAAGTTGGTGTTCAAAGAAACAACATACAGTAGCATTGTCATCAACTGAGGCTGAGTACAAAGGACTTGTGGAAGCAACTAAGGAGGTCATATGGATGCAAACATTGTTCAAAAGCTTGGGCATTCATCAAGGTATACCGACAATACATGGAGATAATATGAGTCACTTTATCTTGCAGCAAATCTTGTATTTCATGCAAGAACAAAACATATAGAGATACATTATCATTTCTTGAGAGAAAATGTAATGGGGAAAGAAATTGAGGTGGAGTACATTTCTACAAAAGATTAGATAGCAGACATAATGACAAAGAGCTTGGATGGTGTGAAGACCAGCAGATTCAAAAGCATGGCAAGAGTAAAACAAAAGAAGATGATATGAAGAAACAGGGAACGTCAATTAGTGATTGAGGGGGAGTTGTTGGAGAAACAATCACTAATTGGACATATATTTGAAGGTCAAAGCTTTAGAAGAAAATCACATGGCTATGTGAAGGGACAAGTTCACAACTGTATTATATTTGTAAAGTTAGTTCAATTTAGTTCTATAAGTTTTTTAAAAGTCATGAGAATGAGAAAATCTATATAAGTTAGTTTGTATCAACTCATGCGGTGAGAGAGAATGTGGAAGGGAAGTAGTTAGAGTGAGGAAAAGTTCATTTTGTATGACTCAGTATAGTCAGGCTTCTCTCAGTGAGAAAGCACCTATAAACTTCTGAGTTTTCATAGCTTTGAGAAGAAATAAGTAAAGTTTTGTGTATGAGACTCTCTCCATCAAGAGAGTCTCATCAAGAGAGTGTCTCCATCAAGAGAGTTTCATAGCTTTGAGAAGAAATAAGTAAAGTTTTGTGTATGAGACTCTCTCCATGCTTGCCTACTGTGTGATGAATTCAAAAGTTCAAGTTTTCCAAGTAACTCGATGCCTGACATCAAGTATGTGCTGATAAGTCATTGTTTTCATTCTCTGAGTTATATTTTTTGTTAAATCTTCTTAAAACATGAGCTTTGTGGAGCAACTCGATGCCTGGCATCAAGTTTCAGCATAAAGTTGATGCCTGGCATCGACTTCCCACATAAAAGTCTCCATTGACAAACTCGACACAGATAATTATCCCGCACGGGTAATGAGAATGGAAGCCTTACTTATGAGTAAGGATCTCATGGTATATGTAACACGTGAAGAAGAGAAGCCAGTATCTGAAGATGAAAGTCGACCAAAGAAGGAAGAACTAGATGCTTTAAAGCATTGGTAGAAGAAGGATGCAAGTGCAAAAGCTTACATCTACAATACAATCTCAGATCATTTGCTACCACACATTGAAGGATTGGAATCATCTAAAGATATATGGAATGCATTGGAATATACATTCAAAATTACCACCAAAGCAGGGAAAGCAAGTCTATGGTCAAAGTTTACAACATTCAAGAAGAAGTCAAGTCAAAGTATTAGTGATTATGTCACTAAGATGAAGGATCTAGCAGATAGTCTTGGATCCATAGATGAAGATGTTGAAGATCACAGATTGATTGCTAAGTTGCTTGCAGGTTTGAGAGGAGATGAAAGGTGGAAAGCTTTTGTCTTGTCAACAGAACTTTCTTTGATTCATTTTGTTCTAGATTTGAATCAATTTGTTGGTTTGATGCTTAGAGGTAAAGCAAAGGATGAAGAGGAGTCAAGTTCTCAAGTTTATTATGCAAGAGGTAGAGGCACAGGCAAAGGAAGACCAAGAGGTTTTGGAAGAGGAAGAAGTAATCAAAACAACAATAAGAAGGCTTGTTGGATCTGTGGATTGAGCAATCATTTGGCTCATGATTGCTAGCATAATCAACAAGGATCAAATCAAAATCAGAATAACAATAGCACAGGCAGAGGTGGAAGATTTCAAAGTTATTTTCAAAGAGGTAGACAAAGTCAAAGAGGAGGCTATGGTAGAGGTGGAGGAAGACGTTGGGGATAGAATCAATCCTACAACACCACCTACTACAATTATGCAAATGACACACAGAATGAAGCTCATGCATCATTGATGATGAACTCAATCAGCACATCAGATAACAAAGATCTAAAGGTATTTTACGTTGACTCTGGATGTTCTAATCATTTGTCAGGAAACATAGAATTGATGTCAGAATTGGAAAAAGGCATTTCTAGTCATATAGTTCAAACAAGTTATAATACAAGACGTAGTGTACATTCAATTGAGTGAAATGCAAGAGTGGAGCAGATTTTCTAACCAATGTTTTGTATGTTCCTACAATACCTAAAAACTTGATTAGTGTGGGACAGATAGTTGCAAAAAGGTTTCCAAGTCAGGTTTACAAATCAAGGAGTATTTGTTGAAGATCCAAAGAATGGATATAATCAAATTGTTTGTGGTAAGAAAGAAGCTAGACTCTTTACTTTAAGAGTCCAAGGGAACATTGGTCAAGCTTTGCTCACACATGGTGAAGGAGTGATTATAGAACTTGATATTTGGCATAAGAGATTAGGTCATTTCAATGAAAGAGGAATTAAAGTTATGGTTGCAAATCAGTCTGTATTAGGACTACCGAATGTGCAAAGTCAACATATGGTTTATAAATGTGAATCATGTCAAATGGGAAAAGCACACAGGTTACCATTTCAAAAAAAAGGATTCAAACATGATGGATTACTAGAGTTTATTCATACAGATGTATGGGGACCAACAAAAGAAGGATCTATCAGTGGCTCGAGGTATTATGTTTTTTGCATTGATGATGCTGCAAGATGGATAATTTTATATGTTTTGAAGGAAAGATCAGAAGTGTTTGGAGCTTTCAAGCATTTTCATGCATATGTAGAGAGAGTCACAAGTCAAAAGCTTAAGAGACTGAGGTCTGATGGAGGGGGAGAATACTTCTCCCAAGAGTTCAATGTTTATCTTTAGAATGCAGGTATTAAGAGAGAAATAACTTGCAGGTATACACCACAACAAAATGGTGTAGCAGAAAGAAGAAATAGGACTTTGGTTGATTTTTCTAGAGATATGTTGAAGGAGAAGAATTGCCCAAATTATCTTTGGGATGAGGCTGTAAATACAACTACATATCATGTGAATAGATTACCATGTGTAGCTCTCAATGGAATGACTCCATATGAAGCTTGGTCGGGTAAGAAACCAACACTAGATCATTATAAAGTGTTTGGATCAATTGCATATGCTTATGTGCCATCACAACTTAGGCATAAACTTGATCCAAAGGTAGAAAAATATATGTTCATTGGTTACGATGAAAAGCAGATGGATTATAGGTTGTGGAGTCCTCTAAGCAAACAATTTCAAGAGATGTTACATTTGATGAACAGAAAAGTTGGTATGCAGATCAAAGTCATACAGTTAAAGAATTTGAAGAAGAGGTAAGAAGATGTGAGAAAGGAAAATCAATTGTGCAGGTAAATGAAGATGAAGACTATATGCAAGCAAGTACATCCAGAAATGGATTAACAAGAATGAATGAAGAAGCTCCTATATTTGATGAAGAGGTGTATCCAAACACATATGAAGAATGTGAACCAAGGAGATCAAGTAGGACAAGAATACAACGAGAAAGGTATTCTTATGATACTTCTTACATAACTCAGAAGAACTATACATATATGGTCAAAGATGATGAAGAACCTCAAAACTATTATGAAGCAAAAGGTAAGAAGCAATGAAGGAAGAGTTCAATGCACTAGAGGAGAACAAGACATGGAAACTTGTTCCTAAACCAAATGGTAAGAAGGTAATTGGAAATAAATGGGTTTATAAAGTGAAGAAGCTTGCAGATGGAAGTATAGCCAGATACAAAGCTAGACTAGTGGTGAAAGGCTATGCCCAAACCTATGGCATAGATTATGATGAGACATTCAGTCGTGTAGCTAAGATGTCAACTATAAGGACAATCATTGCTATTGCAGCTTCACAAGTGTATTATATTTGTAAAGTTAGTTCAATTTAGTTCTAGAAGGTTTTTAAAAGTCATGAGAATGAGAAAATCTATATAAGTTAGTTTGTATCAACTAACGCGCTAAGAGAGAATGTGGAAGAGAAGTAGTTAGAGTGAGGAAAAGTTCATTTTGTATGACTGAGTATAATTGGCTTCTTTGAGTGAGAAAGCACCTATAAACTTCTGCATTTTCATAGTTATGAGAAGAAATAAGTAAAGTTTTGTGTATGAGACTCTCTCCATCATCTCCATGCTTGCCTTTTGTGTGATGAGTTCAAAAGTTCAAGTTTTCCAAGTAACTCGATGCCTGGCATCGAGTTTGTGCTGATAAGTCATTGTTTTCCTTCTCTGAGTTGTATTTGTTGTTGAATCTTCTTAAAACATGAGCTTTGTGGAGCAACTCGATGCCTGACATCAAGTTTCAGCATAAAATCGATGTCTGGCATCGACTTCCCACATAAAAGTGTTGTTGATCATATCTGTGTTAAACGCGCCTATTTTAGGAATAAAAAAGTGGGTAAAAAAGCACAAAGTCGATGCCTTGCATCAACTTTTGGTTGCAAGTCGATGCTAGGCATCGAATTTTCATTTTTAGATAGTCATTTTTACTGAAGGAGTCAAAATTTCTAGTTTTGGCAAGTCATACAGGGTGATCTTGTGAAGGCATAACTTGAGTTCTAGATATCGGTTTCTTGCAAATAATAGCTTATTGGAAAGCTCTACTCTTCTATTTTTATTCAACAAAAGATCTTTCAAAGATAATATGTATTCTAAGATAAATAAGCAAAAGAGTGAAGGTATGTCATTTTAGTAACTAGAAATTTCTCTAGAAGCAAAGTTTTCAGTTTAAGTAATCTTTTCTCAAAGTTTGGAGAAGCATTGAGTTAATGGTGACCATAGAGGTGTTCTAGTGTCACATTAATTCATTTCTTGTGATGTTTCACACATCAACAAAGCTCAGCTCATGGATCTCGTCTCTTAACCACGACTAAAACTGCCATGTATTTATAGTTGATCCAAGGAGCCTAACTTCCTACAATCACTCTCCAATCTATTAGAGATTGATTTGATTCTCCAACTACCTTCAATCACCAATTCATTGCTTTTCTTTCCCTTTTTGATCAACTGGACTCAACCACTTTAGATTCTTTCACTTTTACATCAAGTAAAGACTTCAAAAGTTACAAGAGGTAGTTCATAAGTGAACTTTATATTGTCCTCACTTTAAGGATTCTTCTATCACTTTGTGAGACTCAAGCCAATACTTAGGCTTGTCATAGAATTGCTTCAACAAAATATGAAGAAACTTCTAAAAGTGCGATTGATATGACCTCTAAGGTTACAAGGTGCCAAGAGCCTGTAGACTTGTCTATAATTATCACATCTTCAAAGTGCTGTATATGCAAAAATTATGATGATGGAAGGAGCAAAGGAGCATGTGGAAGGCAATCAAAATCAAATCAAACATAAACCAAATACAAAACAAAATAAAATTCAACAAAAATCAACAAGAAAACAAGATGAGGCTTCTCTTGTTCTACTAAACTTCTCACATCCATTGGAGGATAAACAAACAAATCAAGAAGCAACTCAAGATACAAATAAAGAGTTAGAGAAATCTATGAGATTTAAAGGTGATCAAATGAAGATAAAAGATGAAATACATATAGAGAATCTAATGAATCTATGTGAAGATCAAGAACAAGATAGTTCCTTAAATAATGAAACCAAGCAATATTTAAGGAATTATTTGTTGCCATCTGATAGCGAAACATATCTTCAAGCATATGATTCAAATATGAATTATGACCAAATGACTGATTTGTACGAAGAAAATGCAAGTGAGCATGATGCTAACAAGGAGGACACGCCAAAGATGAGTCTTCTAGGGATTGAGATGTATGCTGACAAAGAAGATCATGATGCCAGACCTAAGGAAAGAGTAGTTGCAGAACAAGTCCATGATATGCATTTGGTTGATGCCATATTAGAAGTATGTTCAAAAATGCATGACAATGATCTTGTTCATAAGAAAGAGGATAAGCTATTGGCTAGATTTCATTGTAAAGAAATGTATGCAAGTAAGGCTACACTCTATGAAGAGGTGCATTCCGATGGGAATGATGACTATGATGAGCTAAATCCATTTTCTAAAGAGCTCCAACATGAGGAGATAGATGTGATGTTCATTAAAATGTATGAAAGATGTTGTTATATCAGGTTACCTAACGAGGCTAAATGTGAAAAGATTGAATCAAATGGCTACATTGATGAAGATGGATACAAATACTATGTGACAAATGGAGATATAATTGACTCAAATGAATGTGCCAAGATATTTAGACATGATGAAAGTTTTGAGAAAGAATCATTGATCGAGGGAATGTATAAAGAATGTGGTCTAAGTACATCTTATGAAGGGAATGAGCAAGAATCTAGTGATGTTGAAGACTTGAGTGATCTGCGTTTTGAAGAAGTTGATGAAACAAGTGTCAAGGCTTTCCATAAAGAGGAAGATGGGGCACTAGACATTGACTCTTCACTAGTTGAGGATATTCTCACTAGTACTCCTCAGGAAGTAGGAGGGGGTAAGAGAGATGTGATTGATGTAGAGGAGAATAAAAACATGATGAATTTTCTCTCAAGCTTAATCTTTTGCATGATGAAGAGTTCAATATGTGTGAAAAGGTGTCTAGTGATGATGAGTGTGATGAATGTTTGAGTTTGATTGATTGTGAAGAGTTGGTTTCAATGGGAATCCATGAAAATCTTATAGTTGAAGATGATTTTGTTGATTTGATGTATGACCGTTTGGGTTTGCATGATTTTGAGTGTGAACAGTTAGATGAATTGAATGAATTATCTTCACAAAGTGAATGTATGTTGGATGAAAATTTTGAATTAAATTCAAATCAAACAGATGCACCTAGTGTTCAAATGAATGAAAATTTTTCAAATAATGCTATTGAATATGATGTTTTTGATATCTCTTATGAGTTTATGAGTACAGGTGCAGAGGGCTAGAATCATTTGAAGATCTTGAGTTTCATTGGATCATACAAAAGGCAACTACTTTCGAGTTGCTAGTTCATGTTTTATTGCAGATAGATTTTTGTGAAATACTTTCATGGATTGTGTGTGTATATATATAGTTATTTGGATTTAATGCTTCTCATTTTGTGTTTAGTTTTATGAGTGTAGGGAATGATCAAGTAAAGACAATGGAGATGACAAACAAAACATGGAGTTCAAGAAGTTTTTTCCATTAGTCTTTCTCTTTTAACCATGATCTCTTGCACCATCTTTGAGTTGCATTGCACATAAAGTATGCATATTTTAAGTTGAAAAGAGCACATGTTTTTAAATCCCCTAGATGCATGTTCATTTGCACATGAGAGATATTTGTCAATATTATAAATAAAAGTACACTGATCCTTGAGTGAAAATAAGAGGAATTGAAAAAAGACAGTGATTACATGTGTGAGAAAAACTATGAGAGGTGAGCTTCTTTCCTTAGAAGCATTGAAAATTGCTTCCATACTTGCACCATAATTGAGAATTGTTGCATCTAAAGTATGCATGCATGAATATGTACGTGCACAAAATTTTGAAGCCCATAGACACACATCTAATTGCACATAAGCTAATTTCTACATGCATGAACAAAATTCACTTTGAATTCGAGTGGAGAAACCTCATCATCAGATGCTTAATACCTTACCTATGCACCATTGTGTCTTTCGATGCATTCCAAGTACGCATATGTAGGGCTCGCTATACGACCATGCATAGGCACATGTGTTTAATAACCCATGCACTTGATTTGTTATGGAATTCATAACTTCTTGCAGACATGAAGATTGGTGTTGGTGTATCCGGAGGCCCCATAGGTTCAAAGGGGGTGGATGTGGTTGCGAATTGAAGTCGGACCTGGCAACCTACTTGAATATGATAGCTAGTCCAATTTTCAAGTAGCATTCAACTTGGCTGAAACGCTACAAACATGATCTTAGTTTGGTGATTTCTACCTTGAATTGTGACTTTCATTGCATTTTTATGCTTAAACATTTTTATGCTGATAATTTTTAGTATATAATATACAGGTTTAGATGGGATGCGGGGCTTCTTGTTTTATCTCTGAGGAGTTAAAGGAATCACGAACAACAAGAGAAAGGAGAGCGGCATATTTTTTTTCTCCTTTGAAGGAAGGTACGATCAGGACATGTTGGTTTGAGGAAAATCTGAACGTAGTTTTTTTTTTTGGGAAAAAGGAAGGAGGTCGCTCTGGAAGATGTTGAGGAGTTCTCTCAAAGGAAAAAGAAGGACAGATCTTTGTAAGGAAAAAGGAAACACCATTGTGGATACACATGATGGAAGGGTGCTTTGCTAAATTTGATGGGGAAAAGCATTGCATGAGAGGAAGAGAATGGCATTGTGTTGTTGCTTATGTGCTAGACAGAAACCGCTTGAAATCCCTGCAGATAGTGAAGGGAATAATTAAGCAGACTTTCTCAAATCTAAGGAATATAATAGATAGATTCAATTGTGGAAGGAGGTCTCGATATTCAAGAAGGGGATTAGGAACTATAGTCTCGGATGTTGCCTTGTGGAGGTAGTTTTGACATCAAACTACAAAGACTAGAAAGAAGGTGTCATACGAGTGTGTGCAAGCAAAGGTCGAGGCTGTTCATGCAGAGAGAAGATTAGGGTGAATTTTTTGGTTTAAGGGATGGACATGTCAGAGAAGAGAGGAGAGAGAAAAGAGTTTTGAGACCTATAATTTATAGCTTAATTCCCTTTGGATACATATGCCATCGTCTTCGAGAGCAGAGATCGCTGGAAGTTGAGAATAACAAGTTCCGTGCTGATTACGACTTCTAATAGAATGGATGCTAAAAATAAAATATTTTCAATTGAAACATGACCGGGATATCAAAAAGTTTTCTTTTCCCACTCGGTGAAATCCTTGGAAGACCTTAGTGCTAATCAGTGCAACTGTGGACGGTAGAGCTATTTCTTGTGCATGTCCAACCTTTCTCATCTTTCATGTATTCTTTCTGATGCCTGAGAATGCCAACCAGGTTGAGCAATCTGCTAAGAAGTGGAAAACAAATGAATCCGGTCTCTCTAGAGACGTTTTCAGCCTTGGAATTTTGTTAGTCTACCATGATTCAAGCGATCCGTTGGAGCTCAGATAGCAGAAACATGGTCATCGGACCTCTGATGAAAAAGAAGACGAGCGAGTCAACATACCAGGCAGAGTCTGTAGGCCCTAGGTGAATCAGGCAGAACAGTTGTTTATGCAGTGTGACCAATCAGAGAAGTCGTTGAAAGATCATATGCATTCCATTCTATCAGACGTAAGTGAAGCTAGAGAAAATTTGTTTTGATGGTGGAGGCAAGAGATGCAAACCATTCTGACCAAAAAAGAGCATAGAATGGATGTGGACAAAGAGAAAAAGCAAGGAATGATTGATTGCAGTATATCCGAGGATCGTAAAAATACAAAATCATTGCTACAAAGAGTGAAGATTGAAGGCAGCAACAGACAAGACTAGAAGGCTTGTTCAGATGGAAGTGAACAACTCCCTAAGCATAGAGGCTACTAATATTTCTCTTCCACTGAGCAATGGAGCAATTATATATAAAGCATAGGCAGCTACCTCTGGTAGGAGATATGGATGCACTCCTAGACTTGTTTATTGCTTGATATTATCTCTATTACTGTCTTTTATTTTCAAGTTGATCAATAAATTAGATAAAACGAAATTGAATTCAGCATTTTTTTTTTTTTACTTAAGTCTAACGAATGGTGAATGACTTCGGTTTCCCCTTTTAGGAGTCCTTGACATCTCATAGTAACCAGTATTTTGTATCATGATAGAGATTGTCCATTTGCACTATTTTCTAGAGTTCTTTTAATTTGGCTTAGTGAAGGACATGGAACGTTATGCTATTCCTTGAATATAAATTTATGTGCTGTTATTTCTATTGTAGCTCATCAATCTGTTCATATGTGAATAGAACTTTCGTTCCTAAGTTGATGAAAGGTTTTGACTGCATATTCGCTTTGTCTAAAAGCAATGATGATGGATGTGATCTCATAGAATTGAATCGATAACGGGAGATTAGCTACACACAGATAGATGAAGTCATGCGTTAAGCTCAATTGTTAGATGAATTGTGTATTAGTCATTGATCGAAGTTGTATGCATAGATATTCATCGATAGGGCAGCAATGTTTGATTATAATCGTTGTTATGCATGCAAGTAATTTCTGTATTATGGAAGCTTCGACCTTATTCGAGCATGTATGTAGATAAATCAAAAATCTCAAAGTGTTATGTTTGTGTGTTTAGTATTAACTATGCTTGACATTCGGTTCCATACCTTGTGCATTATTAGAGAACTAAGAATAAATGTGATGACCATGTTTGCGTTGATAGTCATATGCTTATTTGTGAATCTTCATTCCATTAGAGCTGGCATCTTGGTAAACCATACCCTCCTTTCAACGATCCCCTCGACAATGTCGATCAACTATTCTATTGGAACGTACTCCTGATGCTTCACACATGGCCATGTGATATCTTGGAGCATCATAAGCATCTTTCCTAGGCTGATCTATGCCCTATCTCCTCAATTTCATTCTTCGGATGTGTCCAAGGCTTCTGCTTGTGCTTCTTCTCGAATTCATTTTTCTTCCTCTTTGCGTTTCTTGGCCATATTAAGTCGATTTAGCATTTCCTCTATGAGGGGTCCTTGATAAAATTTCACTCTGCATCCACTGATGTAACTAGGTAGGATATCACCTTTTAGAGTGGCTAATTCGACTACTCCACTTGTTGAGATCCTATTGATGATCATAGGTTCATAGCCTCTGTTCTCCAAATTTCTTGCATGTTGCTTTAAGGTGTACACTAGGACTAAATCTCCCGCTTTCAAGCCCTTATCCTTCACGTGGGCATCAAAGTATGACTTTTGTCTTCTCGTAGCTACATAAATTCCTCTTGCTATTGTCAATCTTGTTTCACCTAAGCGTTCTAGATCAAAGATTCTAGATGAGAGCTCATGGCCGGTCCTTTGATGCTCTTGTGCTACTTTTAGTGTGGGTATCAAGAAGTCCAATGATACCATTGCATTTTGGCCAAATATAATCTAAACGGGTGTCCCAATCAGAGTGGTTATTATTCACCAATTTTGTCAACACATTACAAACGATCTTGTTGGTGATTTCAGCTTAGCCATTGGCTTGTGGGTGATATGGATCCGACTTCTTGTGAACCACCATGAATTTTTCGAGAAGATTTTCAATGACTTCATTCAAGAAGTGTGTACCTCTATCACTTACTAGCTCGATTGGTAATCTTTATTTGGTGAATACATTCTCAAATAAGAACTTAGCATTTGTCTAAGCATCATTCTTCGTTGTGGCCTTCAATTCTACCCATTTGGGTAGATAATCAGTTGCAACAATGATGTATTCAGCATGTGAACTCTTAGCTGGTGGATTAATAGGACTGACAAAGTTTATTCCCCACTTAGAGAATGCACGTCCACCCATCACGCGTTTCAAAGGCATCTCATATTTTCGTATCGAGTACTGAGTTTGCTAACAAATATCACACTGCTTCACATAGGTATGTGCATCCATGTGCAGTCTTGGCCACCAAAGTTCTGCAAATATTATTGCTTTGATCACCCTATCTGGTCCAAAGTGGCCTCTTGCTACACCTTGGTGAGCAGTCTCCAAGATCTTCAAATATTCGCTCTCATGGACACACAATCTAAGATATCCGTCTTTTCCTCATCTGTATATATTACCTCCCATGAGAGCATAATCTAGTGCTTCTTGCTCTAAGCTTCTTTATCTAGCTAATGTCATTTTTAGAGGGAATGTTTTCATCATCAAAAAATTTACCAATGGTTCACTCCAATCTGGTACTAAAGACACTCGATATAGAGTGGCATGTTCCACAAGAGGTCTAGAGCTACAAATTGGGCATTCCTTGCACAACTGATGAACTTCTACTTCCATAGTTGGCCAATATACACCTAACCTTTGCAGAGTCTATAGGGTTCTTTGCTTAGAGTGATGTTGGTAAAGTGCACCGACATGTGCTAGTTGCAACCATTTTGCATGCTCGTCTTCTTCTACACAACTAGCCAGTATGCCTTGATTGGTGTGCTTGTACATGTTGCCTACCATTATGTGATATTTCTAGGACCTCACTACTTCTTTATCTTTGTCTTTAAATACAAGATGTTTAGGTCCAAAAGTGACGATAGGCACTATATTCTTGGCCCATTCAGGGACTACTTCGAGGTTCAACAATTAAGCATCAGAAAGGTCATCTAACACTCCTTGAGGGGACTCTCATGAAGTTAATCTAGAAAAATGATCCACTCTAAGGTGATTTCTACCTTTCCTAACCATAGCTTCAAAGTCATATTCCATTAGTAAGAGGAACCATCTTACTAATCTGCCTATATTGCAAGATTTGTTTACTAGATATAGTAATGCTTGATGGTCTGTAAAACATTTAAACTTATTTTCAAGCAAATAATTTCTAAATTTTTTAGCCGCATACACCATGCATAATCCTTCTCTTTCTATAGTGGTATAATTTGGTTCACCTGCATTCAATTGTCTACTGGCATAAGCGATGGGAAGATCCATATTACCTTCACCAGTAGGTTGTGCTAATACACACCCAATTGCATAATTGGATGCATCCACATGAACATGGAAGGTCTTGTTCCAATCTGGTGTAGTCAAGATTGGTGTTGAACATAATCATTGTTTAAGCTCATTAAAGGAGTTTTGCATTCATCCGTCCACTCAAAGTTAGTCAAAAGGGAGTACAAAGGCTTTGCAATGATTGCATACATGTGAATGAAACATCGGTAATAACCACAATGCCCCATGAAAGCTTGTAGCTCCTTGACATTCTCTGGCCTAGGTAGCTCTAGAAAAGCTCTCACTTTCTCTTCATCTCTGGATATGCCATTCTTTGACACTATGTGTCCTAAAATCGTGCCTTGTTTGACCATGAAAACACACTTCTGTGGGTTCAAGAAAACTTGATATTCTCTATATTTGTCAAAGATAGCTCTCAACTCGGGGATATGTGTCTATCTAATGTCGGAATTAGCACAGAGATCATCAACATAGACTTCCAAGTTCTTCCTCAAGAACTCTTTGAACACGTGGCACATCAGCCTTTGAAAGGTAGCTCGTGCATTTGTAAGACCAATTGGCAACACTCGAAAGGAAAATATGCCCCACTCTGTGGTGAAAGTCGTTTGATGCTGATCTTTTGGAGCAATGGCCACTTGGTTGTAGCTAGAGAAGCCATCAAGGAAGCTATAGACTTCCTTACTTGCTATCATTTCTAATAGATGCTTAGTGATAGGGAGCGGATAGCTATCTCTAATAGTGGCTGCATTAACCTTCTTCAAGTTAATGCAAACATGTAACTTTCCATTCTTCTTGGGAACCACTATGACGGGGGATACCCATTCAGTGTGCTCAATTTCATAGATAAATCCAACTTCTACCAATCTATCTATCTCTTCCTTGATCTTGCCAACATTGATATCATTATATGTGTATGGCTTCTGCTTAGAGGGTTTGGCATCCGAGGTCATGGGGATCGTATGTGAGCATATGCCTAGGTCCACACCTTTTACTTCTTTGTAACTCCAAGCAAAAACATCTCTGTATTCTCTTAGCAAGGGTACCAATTCTTGTTCCTCTTCCTCAGTCAGGTCATGTCCTATGTATTTGCATTTTTCTTCTTCTTCTTCTATGGTTACAATGATTTTCTTAGTTTTCTCTTTGTTATCAAAGGCCTCTCCTGCTTGTGCATCACGTTTGGGCATGCTTATCATGAATCTCCTATATTCTATCTCATACTTCTTAAAGTTTTTAGTGACCTCAAACAAATATTCTTC
The DNA here is from genome assembly GCA_020310875.1 of Ceratopteris richardii. Taxonomy (NCBI): domain Eukaryota; kingdom Viridiplantae; phylum Streptophyta; class Polypodiopsida; order Polypodiales; family Pteridaceae; genus Ceratopteris; species Ceratopteris richardii. The sequence goes on along the minus strand of CM035424.1, from coordinate 20,442,323 downwards.
CTCCTCTTGTGTGACTTCTCTCTTCTTCCTCTTCTTGCCTTCATTCTTAGTGGTTACCTATGTGGCTAATCGCACATCATTTGTAAGTTATTTATGTCTCTAAGGATGAGCCTCTACTTTGTAGAAATATTCCTGTTCTAATGTAAAAGGAGGGTCCATAATGATTGATCCTAGATCAGAGTCACTTGCTTCGTTAAGTACATTAGTACTCGGTTCACACTCTTCAATAACTGAATCACACATAAGTGGTTCTATAGTGAAGACTGAAATTTCATAGCCATCCTTATCATAGTGTGGTTTCCATTGCTCTTTGTTGATGGCTACATCCATTGTCACTGGAATTTATGCCCAACCATGAGGTTCAAATTCTTCGTCTCGAAATACTACAGGTGCATAGGTTGGGTCTTGAATTGATCTATGAGTTTCTTTCGCATCTACCTCTCTCGATTTTTCTCTCTTCTCTTCTTCTACTGCTACTTTGCACATCCATAAGTGGGTGTCTTCATGCATCCATGAGGATCCTGATCCTATGGAGTGCACTAAATACATATCATTCGTTGCTCTACTTGCAATTGTCTCATAAATGGTCTTCCCAAAACTATCTCATAGGCATGATTTTTGCTGAAGTCACATATAGCAAAAGTATGCTAAAAATCTACATAATCTTGCTTGAGAACGAGGTTTAGCTATTTCCATCACTTGATTGGCTACGTGTTTCCACAATTCTAGCTTAAACCTTGAGTAGGTCTTCTAAGGTGAGGTTGCACTGCACTCTAGTGTTCCTCACTACCTCCGTGTTCCTAGGTATGACTGATTCTTCGTTTTTTATCATGATGGTGGGTGCTCCCATAGAAGAAGATGTGTCTGGTTTTGTGGAATTAGGCACATAAGCTTCCTGGGGAGGAAGTCTTATCCTTTCACTTGCCTTGTCCTTTCCCTAGGAGGTGGCTTCCTTTCTAGATTTTGCAATTAGGCTCTCCAATATTTCTAACAGTCCATCAAAAAGCAAATCTATCTTGACTAAATTAGAGTAGTTGAAAAGACCACATGCTTCAAACATGGTTCGAGGCACTTCTACCATCTTAGCACAAAGCTTTCTTCTCTTTATCTCTAGAGCAGCACTAGGGTAGCATTTTTCATGATCTATCACATTTGGAACTTCTTGAATTTTGGCTTGATATGCTTTAAGCATCATGTCTAGGTCTTGGAGAGTGGGATTTGCTAAGAATCATCCTACTATGGGTGGTGGGTGGGTTACATGTGGTGGATTAGGAGGTCATAGGGATGGTGATGGTGGTGGTGTGTGAGAGTGCATTTGAGAGGAAATTTTTACTATCTTGGTTTTTGTTTCTCTTAAGCTTTCCTCAAGTTCACTCATTTTGTAAGACCATTACCTTTTCATTCTCTCTCAGCTATCTTTCCAAGCTCTCGTTCTTTTCTTTGTTATACTCCCAATCTCACTAACCTCTAAATTGTTTTCCTGACCTATGCCTTGGTTTTGTTGTAATGCCTGAGCTCTCGTGACCTCTTGCACTAGGGTAGTGGGAGTTAAATTTCATATAGAGTCTACTATTAACCCAATAACATTAATGGGGGTGACCTTCGTCACACTGTGTGGGTTCTTTGGGCAGTCTCGTAAGAGGTGCTCTTTCCCACTATGTGAATACAACCCTTGAATTTTCATTGATTGGGGTTGCATCGGAGCAGGTAAAGGACAACCACGAATGAAGTGATCTCCGTGGCATCTGTAATATGGCCCTCTAGGTGCTAGGGTCTCATCTATCTAGGTTGAGGCCTATAATTAGGATTTGCGTACATGACATCGGCATATTCAGACTCTCCACTAGACTCTCTAGGATCTTCGTAATAGTAAATTTTATTTTGCTCAGGTGATTTCATATAGTAAGCATGTGGGCTATCCATATGAGTAGACTCAAAATTATGATAATTTGGGTCACTTGATGAAAGCAATGGTGTTATCCGCACTAAGGCTCTATTTAGATTTTCTTCAGTAGTTGCATACTTCAGTGGGATCACATTGGCTGGAGTTGGAGGTTGTTGAGCTAACACAAGTTGAGGCCTTTGTTGGGCCTAGTAGGGTTTTTGATACAGCTGTTGTGGCCAACCAGATTGTTGTGGGTACTGACTCTAATATTCCCCTTGTTGTGGATATGGCTATGGATAATTTTGTCTAACAGCTTGCTTGTTATAAGGGCAGTCTTGTGCGGTGTGGTTAGTGTACCTCCTTTCTATGGTGTAGTATTGACTATTTAGGTTTGCTTGGGGTTGAGCCATAATTGGACACACGCTAGCCATATGGTCTCTTTTCAGGTATAGCATCTTTTCACTAGGGCAAATCTAGGTATTTGTTTGCTAGAGACTCCTAGTTTCTGAGCTACCTTCTCTGCAAGTTCCTCAATAGATGTGGATTGTTTGGAGGTGAGGCTAGTAGAGCTATTTGAATCTTTATAGATTTTTGAAAGCTCTAATTCCTCCCCTAGATTATCTTCAATATGTATGCACATGCATACACACTCTTCTATGGTTCTAGGGTCCTTCAGGTACACATAAGATCTCAATTTGTATTTAACAATCCATCTAAGAATAAAGCCACTTGTTTGGTTGGAATGGGTAACTCTAGAACATGGCATCTCTCTAGAAATTGCCTAAATATTCATCATGCAAGTGTCAATGTTTCTTGAGGTGTCTGTTTGAAGCTATGGATCGGTGAGGAGGTGTTGTGTCTGATGCCACTCTTAGAAAATTCTGTAATGAAGACTTCTAGTAACTGGTCTACATTCCTGAATTGCCTCTCATATAGTGGCTGAAACCAAATCAAGGAAGTATTCTTGAGTGTTATACCAAAAGCATTGTATTGCATGAACATGTCATCAACTTGTTCAACCTTCAATACTTGCCTAAATTTTTCCACATGATCATAAGTGTCTTGTGTACCATCAAAATAATTCTTCATAGATTTGACTAGTTGTGTAGGCCTTAAGGTCCTCATGTGTTCTCTAGGCCTTGGCAAGGGGAATTTTCTGCTTTGTTTTTATTCCTCGGGTCTCTAGGTCTCTCGTTCTACATTCTATCTGTCTTAGTTCTCATTCATTCTCTTCTTATTGGGTTAGCAAATCTTACCTCGGGTCTATCTCTACTCCTGTCCCTTTGAGTTCCATGAGCTTGAGATGTTCCGGCTCCTTAATGACCATAAGAGACATTGGATCTTGGTTGGGGAAAAATAAATTCACCCTTCCAAGTGTAGGCATAGCTACCATGCTTTGAGACCACAAAGACTCTCTCTGAAGTATTGTCTAAATAGGTCACTTTGCCTGGCTATTAGGATCTTTAAATTCATAGATGGTGAGTGCTCCTAGTTCATTAGGCTGGTCACGTTTATACCTCAAAAAGCCTCATCTGTCTCTCCGTTTAGGAGTAGATCTATGCTCTTGTTGTCTTGGGGAATCCACTCTAGATTGATTATTCTAGTTAGGATGGATTTGCCTCGAGGAGTTTTGGGCTCCCTTCCTAAGTTCCCTTGCTCTATGTCACCTATTTCAACCTCTAAGATCACGTTGCCAAACTTGTGTGTCCTATCTGGGTGGGTGGTGACCACATACATTGTTCCTTCTTTATCTATGTATGCACCATTTTCAAACTTGACTGCTCGATGTTCTAGTCCAATGGGTTGGTCTCGATTTTTATTTTGGACAACAGATCTCCTCAAGCCATCCTCGTAGATGCGAGCACCTAGATGGTTGGTCCTGATATATTGCAGTTGAGTCTTGTAAGGTCCTCCTGTCTTTTCTAGGTACGCCAATCCTGAGCTACCTATGTGTCTCTCCATGTTATACGATATCTCATAATCACTCATTTTTGAACTTAGAGCATATGGGTAATCACTCAATTGTTGGGTCCAAGACATAGCTATATGATTGACACTACCTTCAGAAGATCTGAGGCTTTGTCTATCTCGTCTTAAATATCTTCCTAACCTAAGGTTCATAAGCCTTGGCTAATGTCCCAATTTTTCCCAATACAACCTCGTTGCAGAGTTCTTTTGTATTAATTCCTTGTTCGTTTTAATTTCCTTAGGATGTCACTTCTTGTCCAACCAATTTCCATTGCAAGAAACACTTGAGTTTTATCGTTCTTGAGTTTAATCTCTTAATTTAAGTTCTTTTACTTTAGGAGTTTTCACAAAAGCCTATTTATGTTTGCCCTTGAGTAATTAGGGTTCTCGAACTTGATCGTGCTCAACATCACCCTAATTAAATCAAAAAATATATCCATACTTAGCCAAAGCTAGGAATTGACAGAGGGGGTTGAGAATGATCCAACCTTAAGTTGCTAGTTATCCCTTGCTCTTGAGTGCTCAAGAACGCCATTCTCTAGCTTGTAGTATGCTCATGATCTAGACGCCCTTTAGTGCTCTCGATGAACCTATAAAAGTCCCAAAGTTAGCTCAAGATTTCAATTTAATTGACTTAACAAACCATGCCCATTCATGTAATACAAAGACCCAATTTTTATTTGCTTTTATGAAAATTCCCTTAGAGATCCTCAACTTCTCACCCCTATGGAAGATCAACTTCAAAATCATTAGAAACAAAGTTCGTATGAAGAAATTATGGTAGTTTAAGGTTCTAGGGCTAAAACAACGTTAAAACAAGCTACCAAGCAAATAGGATCTTTCAAATTACTTGTATAGGGGCCTCAGAATGCTCTAATGGATTGAATTTTATGCTTCGAATTGGCCCAAAAAGTGCAAAATCAAAAACCCTAAAATCTAGCTGAAATTGATTGTCAATTGCAATCGAGAGGGTTGTCGATCACGATGAACAGAGTCAATCATGATTGAAGCGTGTCAATCATGATGGACAGGGGTGTCCATCGCGATGGATGTTGTCAATCATGATGGACAGAGTATCTCGAGTTTCTCAATTTATATTGTGTCAATCGTGGCCCATAAGTCGCGATGGATAGCTTTTTTGCCGATTTGTGGTGTCAATCACAATTTTTCTGTCGGTCGGGATTTTTCTATCGATCGGGATTTTTCTATTAGTCGTGATGGATAGCTTTTTTTATCATGGGGGTGTCAATCACAATTTTTCTATCGGCCGTGATTTTTCAGTCAATCATGATGGATAGAGGTGTCCATCGTGATGGATGCTGCCAATCGTGATGGAAAGAGAAAACACAATTTTTTTTGAAATTTTTGTGTGGATGTGATGTGCAAGGCCTCTAGATCATGAATATGCACTTAGTTTTACCAATTACTCAAGTTTGTTGGGATAGATGGATGGATGCTCCAAGAGACTGAGTAGGTACTGCTAAACCTGCTTTGTACCAGCCCTCTTTTGCTTCAGAGTTGATAACTAGACCTCCTTAGCTTTCCAATGACACCATAAAATGTCCTATGTCCTTTGGAAATGATGTGTGCAATGATTGAATCAAAACAGATAACTTTGGAAGTCACAAACTCAAGAAAACCTTCTATTTTTGTCTTGACATCTACTGAGTATTTATCTCAGTATGACCAGCACAGTAGAAATTGGAAAAATTCCTTTTAGGGGTATGTAATTAGCTTAGTAAGCTATATATACCAAGTGGAATTATGTAAAATGATAAACTATGCTAAGAGAAATCAATTTAGCAAGTTAAGCTATACCCCGACTTTTTAGGACTGTAGCAGAAAATGACCAGAGCTAACCTTGATGCAGATTTCTCCAAACTGGCTGAATAGAATGACTTCAACTTTTGATAGCATGTATATTACTTCAAGCTGAATCCAAAAAGCTTTGAATCACTGAATTTGGTGAAGAACTCATCGAGATATGCCCTTGACATGTTGATAGACTTTTGAGTAGACTAACAGAGAACTCAGAGATGGACAATATGAATGTATGTATTAATGAACATTTGTATACAACTCGATTGGCATGAATCTCATTACCAAATGGTGTAGAGAGGTGTGGGCTTGAGTGTAGACCTCAAACACACTCAAGAATCAGTAATGCTAGGCTCAGGAGTGCTCTCTCTTACCCGCAACTTTTCATGTCTACTTTTATAAGAGATGACTCAAAAATTTGAATTCAAATTCAAACTTTTGGCTCCCTATGATCAAGCTCCTAAATGCTTGGAGATATTCTTTCAATCAAGCAACTAATTTTCCACGAATCCTTTTCGTAGGTGATTACAAGAGATTCCAAGTCAATTTGACTTTTGCAATAAGGTAAAGTGGTAATTAACCACTAGCATATGTTCCTATGCTTCTTCATGTATGTGTAGACTTCAATGCTTCCTTTGAGCCAAATGTGTAGGCTTGTAATTTACACCAACAGCTCCCCCTCAAGCCAAACATTTTGGCTTAAGTCTTCGTCTTCAATCTTCAAGTATATCCTGCAATCCAATCATGGATTTGAACCTCCAAAGTTTTGTTCCATCCAAAGCTTTAGTCAGCAAATGTGCACATTGCATGTTGGTTGATACATAGGTAAGTTGAATGTTCTTGCTTATCAATTTCTCTCTCACATAATGGTAATGAACCTCTATGTGTTTGGTCCTAGCATGGTAAGCTGCAAGGTGAAGAGAACTTGTATTATCTCCAAAGATTATTGGAGACCTAGTAAACAAATCCAATTTTGTATACAAAAAGCTTAATCCAAATTGCTTCTTGTGTGGCATTAGCTAGTCCTCTATACTCTGCCTCTGTGGAAGACAAAGCAACAGTAGGTTGCTTCTTTGAAGATCATGAAATTGGTTTGTCACCTACAAAAGAGATATATCCAGAAGTGCTCCTCCTATCATCCTTGCATCCTGCCCAATCTGCATCTGAATAAATTTTGATATCAATATCTGAAGTGTAAGGGAAATACAAACCATGGTTCTGTGTACCCTTGAGATACTTCAAGATTCTCTTGGCAGCCTCTAAGTGAGGTATCCTTGGCTTGTGCATAAATTGACTTAGCACACTAACTCCATATGCAATATCTATCCTTGTTAAGGTAGCTGTTGGAAGCAGCCAGAGGCACAGACGCCACGGAAGCATGTAAAGATGGAGCAGGGAGCCAGGTGGATCAATTTTCCAAACAAATATGTTCTTATTATTTCTTCAAACATTCAACAGTGATTATTATCACTAATTGTAACACATGTATCATAGAAAACCCCATTTTGTAATTCATAGCTCCATTTTGTGCAAGCCGAGGAGTCCTCGAGCTTGAGGAGCTTAGGTAGAATGCTCGTACCAATTTTCGTTATTTTTAGACATCGTTTACCCTTCCAAATAGCATCTAGGACCTATTTTTTAACTAGGCCGGTCACTAGATGTGAAACCGGTCAAAACTAGTCTAGAAACTATAAAAAGAGCTAGAGAGCTCATTTTTGAGGTTAGCTTGTTTGAGATTAGAGTTGTTTTGAGCTTGTAATAGTGATCTTGAGTAATAGAACTAATTTCCCACCTTCCATTGTGTCTTGCTTGTCTCTTCATTGTGTGTGTGTATGTGTGTGTGCATCTTTGTGCTTCTCACCCTCACTCTCACATCATCTCACGTTCACGATCTTCATATCACTCCTACCTTTCCCACGGATTGACATTAAGGAGGTGACGCTTCTTAACGTGGTTCTCACCATTGTGCTAGAGCAACACCAAAATTTGGCGCCGTTGCCGGGGATCGAGTCTAGGACGAATGTGTGATGGTAAGAGTATAGCAAGAAGTGGCGTTGGAAGGTAAAAATTTCAGTTTTCATTGTTGTTTTTACTTAGTTTTTAGTGTTTTTCACCTTCCCCATACTCCATCTTCATCATCGCATCATCATCCCCATTTCCAAAAAAATCAGAAAATTCACCATATCTCCCCATTCACCTCATTTCCCCTCATTTGTGCATGCGAGAGAGCGAGAGAGAGAGTTTTTGCGCTTGTGTGTGCTTGCATTTTCTTGAGTTTTTTTGCAGGTACAGAGCTTTAGAGCATCAGGAGAGCTTCCAAAAGGTAAAACATGTACTTTCTGTCAGAAATTTCCGAGTAGGGCGGACCATCACGATGGTCTGCAACTTTCGGATTTTGAAGTAGGCGACCACACCACGAGGTAGGCGATCCTTGCGCACACACGGAACCACAGTTGCATTTGAAAAATTCGTTGTTTGGTGGACCATCGCGATTGTCTCAGACCATCGCGATTGTGTCGCACCATCGCGATAGGCTCACGCCATCGCGACGGCTCGGCCGGACCATCGCGACGGTTCGCTTTTTCGGACCATCGCGACGGTTCACTTGAGCCATCGCGACGGTCCACTTGGACCATCGCGATTGTTCAGCTGACCCCGGACCATCGCGATTGGCCCATGCCATCGCCACGACAGTGCCACGTGTCACGATAGACCATCGCGACGGTTCGTTTTTTGGACCATCGCGACAGCCCAAAATCGGACCATCGCGATTGGCTCAAGCCATCGCATCGCGGACCATCGCGACGGTTCACTTCGGACCATCGCGATTGTTCCCCGTTGACCGTTGACTCGCGCCATCGCGATTGTCCACTTGATCGGGCCATCGCGACTGTTCAACCTTACGCCATCGCGATTGTCCGCTTGGTCACGCCATCGCGACGGTTCACTTTTTCGGACCATCGCGACGGTCCATTTCCCCGCCATCGCGATCGTTCACTTCGGGCCATCGCGACGGTTCGCCTTTTCGGGCCATCACGATTGTCCAAATCCCACGCCATCGCGACGGTTCGCTCGGACCATCGCGACGGTTCGCTCGGACCATCCCGATTGTCCCAGACCATCGCGATTGTCCACCCCCATCGCAAATTTAGGGTTCCATTTTTTGACCAATTTTGGGGGTATTTTTGAGAAATTTTTGGACCATTCGACTCATAGGAGACCCCTTAGCTCATAATTGAAGGAAAACCTGATTGTCGGTTTTTAGCCCCCAGGGCCTGAACACTCATAACTTTGTCATCCGAAGTCCGTTTTTTGAGCTTGATAGCTCGTTAGAAAGCTTGTGACGAGTGCTACGTGACCTCAACTGTTTTTTTCCTAAAGGATACATTTATTTTTGGATAAGCTATTTTGAGGTTCACCTAGTTTGGGACTAGGAAGCCAGAGGGCAAGTATTGAAAATTTGGGCAAAAAGGGAAGGGATTTAAAAGGTGTATATGCTCAAGTATTTGATCATCTTGTGAATTGGTCTAATATTAGAATTTTTCAGGTTTAGCAAAGGCAATCAAAGGCAATCAAAGGCAAGCAAGCAAGGCAGCGAAGACAGCAGAGCTTGGGAAGCACGGCTTCTTGGGCAACAAGGCATCAGAGCAATCAGAAAAGCCGACTCGAGGTTGGAAGATTACTCAACCCCCTCAGTCAATTCTTAGCTTAGGCTAAACGGTAGTGTTGTGGATTTAAGTCGATAGGAACGCCTCAAGTTCAAGATACTTAATTCTTTCAAATTTAAGACTACAAGTAAAGGTGTGTGTGACAAAAACCTAAAGAAAAGAACCTAAGTCTGACGGAACGAGAACTCAAAATCATAACGGAAAGTCGAATTCCTGACGCATATATTAAGACAAGAATCCAAAGAAAATTAAAAAGAACTAAGAAAGTAATAACAAAGAACCATTGACGATCTAAGTGTGTGACTGAGTATGCAAGGAAGAAAATTAATGAGCCTTAGATCAGGGAGACACATAGGTAAGTCGGACCGACGAAGCCTTAGATCATCAGAGGCAAGTGTAAGGACTACTGCACGATCTTGGGCTCAGCAATTGAATAGTAATTACCCCTACGAGAGCTCAGAGACTAGCGAATCAGAAATGGCATTTAGCACAGACAGACCAGAAGGAGGGTCTCATGTAGCATACCTAGAAAAACCAGAAGGACCCTATAGAACGCAACTAGAGTTTCTCCGAACCAACCGATTAGGTGCTCGCATCTATGAGGATGGTTTGCGAAGGCAAGTGGTGCAACTGCACAACCCTGATCAACCCATTGGATTGGAAAGACCAGTGGTGAAATTTGAGAGAGACGCTCTTGGATGTGATGGCTGGGTACAATCAGAAGATCAAGTTGGTGCTGCTAGACCTGCTTCACACCTGCCCTCTTTTCTCTTCAGATATGATTAGGAGACTTCTTGAGCTTCCAAATGACACCAAGAAACTATATATGTGCTTTACAAAATGATTGAGTAATGACCAAATCAAAACAGATGATTTAGAACCTTCACAGCTCCAAAAACTTTCTATTCCTGTATTGATACCTGCTCAGTCCTAAGCTCAGTGTGTCCAGCACACTTGCAATTGGTTTAATTCCTTCTGGGAGTATTAAATTAACTTAACAAGCTACCATTAGCAAGTTAAATCACTCCAATTAACAAACTATACACTGAGCATGATCTTTAGCAAAATCAGAGACACCCCCGACTTTTTAGGAACAACACAGAAATATACCAGTGTCTGTCTCGACTGCGATTTTCTCCCAATTGGCTGAATAGAATGACTTGCAATTTTGTAGTGTTGTAGAATGCTTTGAGTTGGTTCCAATGAGCCCTGGATCATCCAATTTGGTTCAGTAGATCTTGAGATATGCCCTGTTGAAGTTGACAGACTTGGAGGTAGTCACTCAGAGAAAACACAGAGATAATGACTATGAGTATATGTATTGAATCTATCAAATGTACATTCCCATTGGCATGTAGAGTGATTCCCAATGGTACTCAGAGGTGTAGGCTCAATATTAGCTCTCACACACTCACTAATTTGCTTGAATTAGCCTCGGGAAGAGTGTAACTAGCCCGCGACTTTTCCATAGTCTTTTTTATATGAGTTTGAAGAAGATTTGAATTTCAAATTCAAATGTAGGCTCCCTCAAATCTCTCATCTAATCACATGGAGATATTCTCTCCATTCATAACTTCTAATTTCCACGACTTTTGAATGTAGGTGAGATTACAAGAAGTCATATTGACTTTTTACATAAAGTAAAATGTAACTAAACATAGGCATGTGTTCCTATGGTCTTCCTTCAAATGAAGTCTTCATGAATTACTCCAAGCTCTTGTGAAACCTTCAAGGTTGATATCCAATGCTCTTCAAGGTACAAGACAAGGCCAAGTGTTAAGGCTTGTTTGCACCAACAACTCCCCCTCAAGCCAAACACTTGCTTGAGTCTTCATCTTTAGTCTTCAATGATATCCTGCAATCCTATCATGGATTTAAACCTGCATAGCTTGCTCCCATCCAAAGATTTTGTAAGCAAATCTGCACATTGAATATTAGTGGACACATATGATAATTGGATTTCCTTGCTAAGTAATTTCTCCCTCACATAGTGGTAATGCACCTCTATGTGTTTTGTCCTAGCATGATACACAGGATTAGCTGCTAGGTGAAGTGAACTTGTATTATCTCCAAATATGATAGGTGGCCTTGTATATAGACCCAATTCTGAGTATAGTAGCTTCAACCATATGGCTTCTTGAGTGGCATTGGCTAGCCCTCTGTACTCTGCCTCAGTAGATGATAGGGCTACTGTGGGTTGTTTCTTGGATGACCAAGAAATTGGTTTATCACCTGCAAAGCATATGTAACCAGATGTACTCCTCCTGTCATCCTTGCAACCTGCCCAATCTGCATCTGAGTATACCTTGATGTCAATATCTGATGAATATGGATAATATAAACCATGATTTTGTGTTCCCTTTAGGTACTTTACTATCTTCTTGGCTGCCTCCAAATGTGGTACTCTTGGTTTATGCATAAATTGGCTAAGTACACTAACACCATATGATATATCAATCCTGGTTAAGGTAGCATAGTTGAGACTACCTACCAAACTTTGATAACCTGTAATATCCTTGAGTTCTTCTCCTTCATGTGCACTGAGTTTGTGGTTGACCTCCATAGGAATGTTTGAGACTTTAGCTTCCTGCAAATTAAACTTCTTGACCATGTTCTGAATGTACTTCTTCTGAGTAATGAATATACCTGAATTTGTGTAGACCAATTCAAGCCCTAGAAAGTACTTCAATAATCCAAGATCATTGATCTTGAATTCCTTCATCATTTGACCTTTGATGTGTCTAATTCCTTGAACATCATTTCCTGTAATAATGATGTCATCAACATAGACACACAAGTATATTACCTCTGAATTGTTCTTCTTTATAAACAATGAAGTATCTGCTTTACTTATCACAAATCCTTGATCCAAGAGATAGGTTGTTAACCTATAATTCCATGCTCTAGGTGCCTGCTTCAATCCATACAGAGCCTTTTTTAATTTACACACATGATTTACCTTATTGGGATCCTCATAGCCAGGTGGTTGTGACATGTAGACCTCTTCAGATATCCATCCATTCAAGAATGCATTCTTTACATCCAATTGGTACATGTTCCAATTCTTGGATGCAGCTACACTCACCATAATTCTGATAGTTGGCATCTTGGCCACAGGAGAAAATGTCTCCTCATAATCAATGCCTTGGGTTTGTGCAAAACCCTTGGCTACCAACCTAGCTTTGTACCTGCTTATTGTACCATCTGAGTTTCTCTTGAGTTTGTAGATCCATCTGGATCCTATAACTTTCATGGAGTCCTTCTTGGGTACGAAGTCCCAAGTATCACTCTCCTTGAGAGCCTCCATTTCTTCATCCATTGCTTCCTTCCATTCTGGTTTAGTAATTGCTTCTTCATATGTACCTGGTTCTTCATTCAAGATATCCTTTGCAAGATATACAGAGTGCTTGGTTACAAGTGAAGTATCATACCCATACCTAATTGGTTTCTTCTTTTCTCTTGAAGATCTCCTCATAGCTTGAGTTGAGGATTCTGGATTGTCTTCAAGTTGTTTCATCTTCATCTTCCCTTTGGATTTCCAAGCCTTGAACTCTTCAATGTTGATGGTTTCTTCATCATCTGAGCTTGTGTCCTCCTTCTGAGTTGGTTCTTGCCTGACAAGCTTTGGAAAGTCTTCTTCCATATCATAAGGTAGGTTAACTTTCCTGCACTCATTTTCATACCATGAATCATTTTCATCAAAGATGACATCTCTGCTTACCTTGAAGCCTTTGTTTGAGGGGTTATAGAACCTGTATCCTTTCTGATTCAAATCATAACCAATAAAGATGCACTTTTCAGCCTTAGGGTCTAGCTTTCCCCTTACCTGTGAGGGAATATGTACATATGCAACACACCCAAAGATCTTGCAATGATCCAGAGATGGTCTCTTACCATGCCAAGCCTCATAGGGTGTCATTCCATCAAGTGTCTTTGATGGCAACCTGTTGATTAAGTATGTGGCAGTAGATACACTCTCTGCCCAAAGATAATTTGGTAGTTTTTTCTCATTAAGCATAGACCTAGCTGTTTCCACAATGAGTCTATTCCTTCTTTCAGCTACCCCATTTTGTTCAGGTGAGTACCTTGTGGTAATCTCCCTCTTGATGCCTCTTTCCTGCAAGAATTCTTCAAAGTCATTGGAGAAGTATTCTCCACCACCATCAGACCTTAGCCTCTTCAAATGTCTACCTGTTTGATTCTCAACTAATGCAAGATACTTTTTGAAACAATTAAATACTTCATCTTTATGTTTCATGAAGTACAAAACAGTCCATCTGCTATAGTCATCAATAAAAGATACATAATACCTAGATCCAGATATGGATGGCTCCTTGCGTAACCTTTTTCAACAATCTGACCTACACTCATCAGATTCTTGGTGATTGTTGGAACATACAATACTCTGCTTAGCAAATTCTGATTACCATCACTTGTTTTGACATTACCTACTTTAACCACTGAATGTTTAGTGTCATCACCTGTCTGCACTTGGTGCTTGCCTTTAGGTTCTTCCAAATCAGAGAGTAAGGCAACATTCCCAGCTACATGATTAGAACAACCTGAGTCAATATAGAACAAATGATCATCATTGATACCTGATTTAGATGTCATGTTCATAATCAACAAGGAATCATCTTGATCCTCTGCATAATTGTTGTAATCCTTTCTGTTCCTGTATCCTCCTTGATAATTGCCATTGTGATTGTAGCTATTGTTGTAGTTATTGTTGTAATTATTGTTGTAGCCATGGTAGCCTTGAGATTGATTGAATCTGCCTCTGCCTTGGGAGTATCCTCCTCTTTGGTGACCTCTTCCTCTTTGGTTCTTGTAGTTTTTGTAGCATTCATCTGTAGTATGATTAGACAAGCCACAAATATTGCATGGAGATTGATTATAGGGTCTCCCCCTACCTGACTTACCTCCTCTGCCCCTACCTCTAGATGATCTACCTCTCCCTGCATAGTTTGCTTGGGAGGTAGAGCCTTCTTCATCAACCTTCTTACTTTTACCCTTATCTTTAGACTTCTTATCTGTATATAGGGCAGAGGGATTGTTACCTTTTGATTGCTCTCCATTCTTTGTGATCTTTGCTTCATGTGTAAAGAGTTGTCCAATCAGAGTTGTTAGATCAGGTGCTTGGATGTCCATGTACAAGTCCATTGCAGTGGTAAAGCTCTCCCACTTGTCATCTGCTTTGAGTCCATTGATCACTTGTCTGACTATTTGCTCTTCTTCAATTTCTTCTCCAACACTTGCAAGTTGATCTGCAATGTCTTTGACTTTGGTGACAAAATCTGAGACACATTGTTTTGATTGCTTCCTAAGAGTTGTAAACTCAATCCATAGCTGATTCTTTCTGGCCCTTGTGCTTGATGAGAAGTATGTTGACAAGGTCTCCCAAGTCTCTTGGGAAGTCTTACAGTTCCTAACATGAGGTAGAAGGAAATCAGAGATAGAGTTTAGAAGATATGACCTTGCCAAAGCATCTTTAGCACACCATTGATTAAGTCTCTCATGCTCATCCTTTGTAGGTAGGCCTCTGGTTTTGAATGAGGGCAACTCCTCATCTCCTGATATGTATCCATACAAGCTTCTCCCTTGTAGATAGGTCTTCATTCTTAATGACCATGCCTGGTAGTTATTTCTATCCAATTTGTCAATGAAAGAAGGGAAACCATCACCCATGATTACCTTGTTTGCTCTGATACCACTGTTGGATGTGATGGCTGGGTACAATCAGAAGATCAAGTTGGTGCTGCTAGACCTGCTTCACACCTGCCCTCTTTTCTCTTCAGATATGATTAGGAGACTTCTTGAGCTTCCAAATGACACCAAGAAACTATATATGTGCTTTACAAAATGATTGAGTAATGACCAAATCAAAACAGATGATTTAGAACCTTCACAGCTCCAAAAACTTTCTATTCCTGTATTGATACCTGCTCAGTCCTAAGCTCAGTGTGTCCAGCACACTTGCAATTGGTTTAATTCCTTCTGGGAGTATTAAATTAACTTAACAAGCTACCATTAGCAAGTTAAATCACTCCAATTAACAAACTATACACTGAGCATGATCTTTAGCAAAATCAGAGACACCCCCGACTTTTTAGGAACAACACAGAAATATACCAGTGTCTGTCTCGACTGAGATTTCTCCCAATTGGCTGAATAGAATGACTTGCAATTTTGTAGTGTTGTAGAATGCTTTGAGCTGGTTCCAATGAGCCCTGGATCATCCAATTTGGTTCAGTAGATCTTGAGATATGCCCTGTTGAAGTTGACAGACTTGGAGGTAGTCACTCAGAGAAAACACAGAGATAATGACTATGAGTATATGTATTGAATCTATCAAATGTACATTCCCATTGGCATGTAGAGTGATGCCCAATGGTACTCAGAGGTGTAGGCTCAATAGTAGCTCTCACACACTCACTAATTTGCTTGAATTAGCCTCGGGAAGAGTGTAACTAGCCCGCGACTTTTCCATAGTCTTTTTTATATGAGTTTGAAGAAGATTTGAATTTCAAATTCAAATGTAGGCTCCCTCAAATCTCTCATCTAATCACATGGAGATATTCTCTCCATTCATAACTTCTAATTTCCACGACTTTTGAATGTAGGTGAGATTACAAGAAGTCATATTGACTTTTTACATAAAGTAAAATGTAACTAAACATAGGCATGTGTTCCTATGGTCTTCCTTCAAATGAAGTCTTCATGAATTACTCCAAGCTCTTGTGAAACCTTCAAGGTTGATATCCAATGCTCTTCAAGGTACAAGACAAGGCCAAGTGTTAAGGCTTGTTTGCACCAACAGACGCTTACATAGACAAAGAAGGAACCATGTACGTTCTAAGTACGCAGCCAAACGATACTAATGAGTTTGGCACAATCCAATTAGAGACGGAAACGAAATTTCAAGGAAAAGAACCGTTAGAAGAACCTAGAACACCGAGAGGGAAATCCGTATTAACAAGAGTACTCATCCCAGAATGGATCCCTCAAGATAACAGGAGCACCGAGTTGTATGTAAATAAAGAGACAGATGAAGCCTTTTGGAGGTACAGAAAGGAACACCCTGGTGAGATAGGCATCATTACAATCTATGAATTCAAGGACCCAGATACACCTGGAAAGGTTGTATACCTGGATGAGACTTCAGAAAGAGTCTTCGTGGTGCCTGAGCGCGCTAAAAACACATACACATGGAGAGGTGAATTGATATTTCCTCCATCCAGAACGAACATAAATACAAGTCAACAAGGGGCAGGAACATCCTCAGCCCATGGAAATCAAAGAGAAGGAAATCACGAAAGACCGGAAGTAAGCTTCACTCATCCCATAGGGAGAGATAGAACAACCACGAACACTAATAGAACGGATAGAAAAAGAGATCATGGAATACCAGGTGGTAGAGATGATTTTCCTCTACCTAGACCACGCGAACACGCAAGAGTACTGAGGCCCACGCAATTAGTGAAATATATGAAGAATTACTTTGATGGGACAGGAGATCCCTATGACCATGTTGCAGAATTCAAACAAGTACTAAGAGCAGAACAAGTTGAAGACATGTTCACGCAGTACAACGCATTTGGACTAACGTTAAAGAATACCGCTTTAACTTGGTTCCAACCATTGCAACAAAGGCAATTTAGAGACATCCATCACTTTTTAGAGTCATTCATCACTGAATTCTCTAAAAGTGGGATTAGACATGACACGTCTTCGTTGATTCATAGCTTTAAACAGACCCCTCAGGAAACAGTAAGACTGGCAGGACGTAGATTCAGACAATATGTTGAACGATGTCCAATGCAAGAGCTACCCTCACAGGCCAAACAAGTATCACTGTTCCTAGATGGCTTGTTGAGCGCTAAACTACGCTCCTATGTGTACCTAAAAGAACCCAGAACGCTAGAGGAGTGTGTAAGAATATGTATAGACATCGAGGACAACCTAGGAGAGGAATTAGAACTCTCAAAGGTCTATAAGGACTCAGATTGTTCTTCTCTAGCATCCACAAAATTGTCTAATTCGATAGAGGACCTAGCAGAAAAAGTGGCCCAGAAACTAGGAGTTTCTAGTAAACAGGTGCCCAAGCTACCAACTAATGTACGTTGTTACACGTGGTGGAAATCATTTGGCAAATGTGTGCCCCAATGCACCACGACCACAAGCCAACCCTAGTGGCCAATATTGCACAATTGAGAGAAGATACACGAATCATTCGGCTCAGGACTGCCCATACAACAAACAAACCGTGAGACAGAACTACCCGCTAACATACCAGCAGCCAGGTAGGTATCAAGGCCAATACAATGCTCAGCCTTATTACTATAGGCCTCCTCAGAACTACCCATACCAGGCTCAACAGAGACCTCAACCCGTCTTAGCTCAGCAGCCACCCCCACCAGCGAATGTCATCTCAGTCAAATACGCGGCTGCAGAAGAGAACCTAAGTAGGGCCTTAGTGCCTTCTTCACCCTTGATCACAGAAAGTGACCCGAACTCAAACAGTTTTGACTCTGCTCATGTAACTAGTCCACCCGCTTATTACATGGAGTCACCAGAACATGTGGAGACGTATTATTATGACAGTCCACCAATGGAAACTAGTTGGGAGCCAGATTATACTAATGTGATGTACGCAAACCCAAACCCACGGCCCCAATTGAGACAACAGAGACCACAGGGCCCTAGAGGACCATGCTTTAGGTGCCAAGGAGATCACTTCATTAAGGATTGTCCACATCCCCCAATAGCAAGGCAATCACAGTACTATAGCATCCAAGGCTTTTGTGCCGACTGTGGCAAAGAGCACATAATCAAAGATTGTCCTAAGAACCCAGTTAACGCTTCGAACGTGACACCGATCAACGTGATAGGCATTGTAAACAATGCAGATGGATCTAACCCTACATACGTGCCTATCCAAGCTATAACAAGAGCCCAGGCGCTCTTACAAAACCAACAGCTTAATCAAGAGAAAGTAGCCGGAACTAGTGAAGTTGCAGAATCTAGTAGTAAAAAGACGAAATCTTGGAAAGATTCTAGAGAAAGAATCAAGAGAAAGTGGAGTAAAAAGATAAGTGAGTTGGAAGGAAGTCTAAGAGAATCTAGAGCCAAAATACAAGAATTGGCCTCACAAGAATTAAATCAAGAAAATCCAGCTCAGAAATCAGGATCAGTCTTAGCGGAACCCATACCGGAAGATCTAGACATGATGTTTCGTGCATATCAGGCTAGAATAAAAGAGGGACCTCAAGTCACGGAAATGAGTAAAAACTACCCTCGAGCTGATCTAGAAATTGAGAGAACTAAACTTTGCATGAAAATGGTAGAATTAGCACAAGCTTTGTTTGAAGCCTCTAGATATCTTAATTGGAATAACATGGCAAAACCGGAACTACACTTTCAAGGACTAATGGAGAGGCTAGAACACTTGATAGAAAGCAAAGAGAAAGAGGATCAGCATAGGAACCCTATTGTCACAGAGACACAGGAAAGGAATGCACCATCCCTGTCTCAAGTACCTAATACGGAAAGTCAAGATAACCTATCTTCCATACATAGGTACTCACATGAATTTTTGAGAGAAATCCAAGAAGAGAAATGGAGAAAAGAACAAGGAACTCATCCTCCTATTCAAGAAATAGACGACTTGCAAGAACAATTTCCCCAAGACATCCCCTCTATATATGATGATGTAGAGATGGAACAACGGAGTGAACCCATAGGATTTGAATCTAATTCTCTACAAGAATTACCTCAGTTCACAGGACCTTGGGAAGCAAAGTCTATTAGTATGAGAGCACCCATGATAATAGTGAGGAATGAAGAATCAGTGATCCCTAGGAACACGGAAGTGATCAAGAATACTAAAGTACAGTGTAATCTCACTCTGGAGGAATTGTTAAAGGTGAAACCAGAATTGTGGAAGCACGTAGCAAATCAATTCCCTGAGCTAGCTACCACACCCTCTCAAATAGGATCACACAAGAAGGTACCAGAGATACCTGTGGAAAAGATTGGAGACGTAAGCGAAGGAGAGGAAGGTAACACATATCTTCCAATAACCCATCAGGGCTACACCACGAAAGCCATCTTAGATTCAGGAGCCAGAGTAGCAATAGCTACCACCGCTTTATGGAAACGTTGGGGTAAGCCAGCACTCAGACCCACCAGGATGAAGCTACAAATGGCTGATGGACACATAGAAAAACCGTTAGGCTTACTAGAAGGCATATCTCTCACCACTTGTGGTGTAGAATTTGAGCATACTTTTGCCATTTGTGACTTCGCGAAAAATCATGCATATGAGATGATATTGGGACGACCATTCATGCGTCAGTTGCAAATTGTACAAGATTGGGGAACTAATTCTTTGTACTTGCAACATTTAGGAGTGACTACCAAAGTCAATCTTAAAGACTATTCACATAGAGATGTACCCCCAATACAATGGAATACCATCCATAAGACACCAGTAGAGACGGAATCCGTGCACTCATTAGAATCAGATCCTTCTTGGTTGCATGAGGATACCCATTTATGGATGTGTAAAGTTGCCAAACAAGAAGAAGAAAGATTAGAAGCAAGGACCTTAGGTGCAGAACAACATCCACGAACCCTTCAAGATCCAGCCTATGCACCTGTAGTGTTCCCCGACGAAGAGTTTGAACCCCATGGTTGGGCAGAAATACTAGCAACCATGGATGTAGCCATCAATGAAGAACAATGGACACCCCATTGTGACGAGGATGGCTATGACATTTCAGTTTTCACGATAGAGCCAATCATGGGTGATGCAATTTTAGAAGAAGGTGAACCGAACACTGATGCATTCGAGGATGCAAGCGATTTTGATTTAGAATCAATTATTATGGACCCACCCTTTGCATCAGAGGAAGAATATTTCTACGAAGTAGAGACTCACACTCAGAGACACGAGGAAATTACGAACGAGGTAAGGTTAGCCACTCAAGTGACTAACAAGAGTGAAGGTAAGAAAAGGAAGAAGAAAGAAACCATGACAGAAAAAGAAGAATCTTTGTTTGAAGTACCCGAGAACTTCAAGAAATATGAAATTGAAGATAGAAGAATCATGGTACGAATGCCCAATAGAAAGGCGAGTGACGGACAAGTATATGATAATCGAGAGAAAACCAAGAAAATAATAGTTGCCATAGAAGGAGAAGAAGAAAAATGTACCTACTTAGGGCATGATTTGACGACTGAAGAAGAGGAAGAGTTAGTTGCCCTATTGCGCGAATATAGAGATGTTTTTGCTTGGAGTTATAAAGATTTGAAAGGAGTGGATCCAGATATATGTTCTCATAGAATCCCTATGACTCCAGATGCAAAACCGACAAAACAGAAACCTTACACGTACAATGATAACTACGCTGCGAAGATTAAAGAGGAGATAGATCGCTTGATAGAAGCAGGATTCATTTACGAAATTGAGCATACCGAATGGGTATCTCCCATTGTGGTTGTGCCCAAGAAGAATGGAAAATTGCGTGTGTGTATTAACCTTAAAAAAGTTAATGCTGCCACGATTAGAGATAGTTATCCTCTTCCTATCACAGAACACCTATTGGAGAGAGTTGCGGGCAAGGAAGTTTACAGCTTTCTTGATGGATTTTCAGGCTATAACCAAGTAGCCATTGCTCCAGAAGACCAACACAAGACGGCTTTTGCCACTGAATGGGGCATATTTGCATTTCGTGTAATGCCATTTGGCTTAACAAATGCACCCGCTACTTTCCAGCGACTCATGTGTCATGTTTTTAAGGAATTCTTACGCAAGAGCTTGGAAGTTTATGTCGATGACTTATGTGCTCATTCAAATGTAAGACAGACACATATCCCAGAGTTAAGACAAATATTTGACAAATGTCGAGAATATCAGGTTTGTTTGAACCCAGAAAAATGCGTTTTCATGGTCAGACAAGGCAAAATTCTAGGACACATTGTGTCAAAAAATGGAATCTCCACAGATGAGGAAAAGGTGAAGGTAATTGCAGAATTACCAAGACCAACTAATGTGAAAGAGGTACAGGCATTCATGGGCCATTGCGGTTATTATAGGAGATTCATACACATGTATGCAATCATAGCCAAGCCTTTGTACTCTCTTTTAACCAATTTCGAATGGACGGACGAATGTGAAAATTCATTCAATGAACTTAAACGACGCTTGTGCTCAGCACCTATATTGACAACCCCAGATTGGAGTAAGCCATTCCATGTGCATGTGGATGCATCCAATTACGCCATAGGATGTGTGTTAGCACAACCCACGAATGAAGGTAATATAGATCTCCCCATAGCTTACGCGAGCAGACAATTGAACGCAGCAGAAAGAAATTACACCACGACGGAACGAGAAGGATTAGGGATGATCTACGCAGTAAAGAAGTTTAGGCACTACTTGTTGGCCAACAAATTCAAGTTCTTTACAGATCATCAAGCCCTATTATACTTAGTCAACAAACCATGTAACACAGGACGATTGATACGTTGGTTTCTATTACTCATGGAGTATGATTTTGAAGTAGTAGTCAGGAAGGGAAAGACACATCTTAGAGCCGACCACCTTTCAAGATTAACCTCAGGAGAAGCTCCTCAAGGAATAGCCGATGAATTACCAGATGCATACTTGTTTAACCTTGAGATAGCACCAGAATGGGCTAAACCTATAGTCCCTATTCTGACATACGGACCCAAGAATCCTAGGATAAAGATCAAAGAAGGAGAGATTACCAAATCTCAGAGATACCAAATAATGGCAGGAAGCATATATAAACAGGATAATCAAAAGATTCTTGCTTGTTGCGTAGATGAATCGGAACATGCGAATTGGTTGCAATTAGCACACATAGGTGCATTAAAGCAACATCATTCAAAACATAGAACACTACAGACTCTGCAAAGACTAGGAGTATATTGGCCTACGATGGAAGCAGATGTCTACAAGTTGTGTAAGGAATGCCATGTTTGCTGTGAAAGACCACCAGTAGAACATGCTACACTATATCACGTGTCTCTCACACCAGACTGGAGTGAACCTTTAGTGACTTACTTGAGGACGAACACATTCCCTCAAGGCATGACTTTAGCTCGACAACGCAGTCTAGAGCAGGAAGCTCAAGACTATTCACTTATTGGCGATAATTTATACAAAAGAGGACGAGATGGATATCTAAGACAATGCGTTCACGAAAGCGATTATCTTAGCATACTAGAGACTGCACACCAAGGTGTTGCAGGAGGTCATTTTGGACCAGATAGGGTAATCAAAGCCATCCTCTTTGCAGGATTATGGTGGCCCACTCTTCACATGGATGCTCATACCTATGTCAAGAGATTGATGTGTGCCAAAGAACTCAGTTTCCTACTCGTAGAGATGAAATGCCATTGAAACCCATGATGGGCGGACGTGCATTTTCTAAGTGGGGTATAGACTTTGTAGGACCCATTAACCCCCCTGCAAAAGGTACACATGCGGAATACATTATTGTTGCCACAGATTATCTTACGAAATGGGTAGAGGCAAAAGCCACAAAAAAGAATGATGCTCACACGACTGCAAAATTCTTATTTGAAAATGTCTTTACAAGATATGGACTGCCTATAGAGTTAGTGAGCGATCGAGGCACTCACTTTCTAAACCAAGTCATTGAATATCTGTTGCAGGATTTTATGGTGATTCACAAGAAATCTGCACCATATCATCCTCAGGCCAATGGTCAGGCTGAAAGCACTAACAAGATACTTTGTAACGTACTGACGAAACTCGTGAACAACAAACGTTCAGATTGGGACAAACAGTTACACCACGCTATTTGGGCATATCGAGTGGCCTACAAGACCGTACTCAATGCAACTCCCTTTCAGATGGTTTTTGGTCAGAATGCAGTGCTTCCTTTGGACTTCTTGATACCGACCCTTAAGGTTGCACACGAACATCAGTGGACCGGCCATGAATTATCAGCAAGAATAATGGACTTGGAACGATTAGGAGAAACCAGGCTGAAAGCAGCAGCAGGAATATACGCAGCAAAGAAGCGACAGAAAGCATATTTTGATGCACATGTGAAAGATAAAGGCCTAAAAGAAGGAGATTTAGTTCTAGTGTATACACTGAAACAGCACGCACGGAAGTTAGAAAAGCGAGGTTATGGACCTATGATCATTAACAGACTTTCGACAAGTGGAGCAGTACAGTTAGCCACCTTAGAAGGAGATATAATGCCTAATTACATTAGTGGCTGTAGAGTCAGGTTATATCAAGAACCTCTTACTGAGGATATGATTAGACGACTCACATTGGCAAAGAAGCGTAAGGAAGAAGAAAATAGAATACGAGCGGAAGCCCAGGCAGAAGCCATAGAACGCATTAAGCGCATGAAGCTAAGAAGACAAGGACTAGGGAGAGAACATTATAACCATCTGGAAACATCACCCAGATATCCCATGGCCATGTGTCAAGCAAAGTCAACCACTCATCCTAGCATAGTGGACAGAAGACCATTCATTAAAGTTAGGCTAGAGCACGGCAATCCTTGCCAAGAACTCAGGGCTTTAATTGACTCAGGTGCTGCGACTAGTGCGATTAGATGGTCCCACTATAAGGATTCAGGAATAGAAATGCGGCCAATTGAGGCATACCTCATAGGCCTAGGAGGCATGGAAACCCCTTGCATGGGTGAGGTGGACCTTCCTATCCTCATTAAGGATTTGACCATGACAACAAAGCTACTAGTGTGCCATGATGACGACCTGATAGAACCCCTAATCCTTGGCCAAGATTGGCTATACGATCACTCAGTGGACCTAAATCTTAGACAAGGCTCCTTACAGATTGGAACCTTAGAGCAGAAGCGAGTGATACCGCTTGACTTCCCTAACGGCATTCCGCTTGACGGTTGTGACCCTAGACCCTATGAAACGCATGCGACAGAAGACCGGAAGATCTTTAATCCGACCAGTCACGTTACGTCTACACCAACCCACTCGGGCTTGGCTATAGACAGTTGTCAATCAGAAGGACGACAGGAGATCTTCCCTGGGACTTCCTGCAAACTAGAAGAGGCAGTTACCCAACCGCAAGGGCAGATGGGCACAATCAGAGGTCAGGTGGGTTGCATCAGCGGCCAAATGAGCACGACACCCTGCGGTGCTCATCCTTCCAAACTTGTTGAGGACTGGCCTAGATTAAAGTTAAAGAACGCATCACTTCCTAATGGGCAGGTCACGCAAGTCTTGGATCTCCCTTCTTTTCCAAAGCAGAGCGTCCATCCGACCTCTCACCCTCAACCACAACAGAGTCAACCACGATGAAGGAACCCAGACCGACGGCAGTATCAGAGGAAACAACAAGGAAAGCAGTTTAGGCCACCCAAAGGAAGCAGCACCAGACAAATATGGGTGCCAAAAGGACAAAAAGCACCAAAGAACTCCAGCCAAGCAGAAATCGACAAGAAAAAGGCAGTGCAGAAACAGAATCGATATCCACCATCCCCTCGACCTTCTTCTACAGGTCCGAGCATTCGACAAATTTGGATCGCCAAGAAATACCTTACCCATAGACCCACACCCACGCAGATTTGGGTACCCAAACCATGTATCATAGCTCATCCCATAAGCCATGTAATATATACCCCTCGCCAATCTTCCCATCCCCCGACACCACCCTTTGCCCCTCAGCAGAAACCCACCACCCACTCCAAGATCCTTAGGAAATGGATACCGAAGCGTGTCCAACCGTCTTCCCTAACCCCATGTCTGACAAAACTACCCCCCCGACTAGCATGCAAACCTTGTACTAAAATACTAACCATTAAACCTTGTAATAATTCACCCACCATCATCACACATCACTCTCATCTCATCAAGAAATGTATGCATGATCTGAAACGTGTAGGAGTCTAGAGACCCGCACTAGTGCTGCAAGAGACATTGCATCCATCACATCACAGCACTTGGCTACACGGGTTACGCATCAGTTATGGAAAGGGATTGCGGTCTCACTTTAATGGGATCATAATTAATTTCCATGCTAATGTGTTAATCTTTTGTAGCAGATCTTTCTCGTTAGCGCATCCGTCACCATGCAAACCGACGAAGGAACATCAGGAGCAAGCCCCAGTGTAGCGGCAGTGCCCCTCAACGTATTACGGGCAGAATCCCACCCAACTGCTCCACCACCGGAATTCCAAGGATTTCCAGGGCCCATGCCGATCGACAACCCACCTATGGGCTACACTGAAAAGATACACCGGAACTCTCATTGGTTTCAGGGACTTGCAGGACCCCTTGCGGACGCGGACTTTATATTTGAATCCTCTCTGACATTTGATGACCGCACGTGGGGAAAATACCAGTTTTTCTCCCGAGAGTTCGAAGCCCTACAGAGCACCCAGGATTTAACTCACGTTTGGGCCAGAGCAGGCTTCACGGAGTATTTCAGTGATCCTGTGCCCAAACCGGACTTTTATAGGTGCTATTACTTAATCACTACTTTGCTGGCCTCAGAGAATAAGGACATCCCAGGAACCTTCATTTTACCTTCTTTAGTGGATGATCCACCTTACAAAAGGTTTTACCTATCAAAGGATTTAATCAGAGCGGCCATCAAGATTCATGGAACCCACACACCCACAGATAGAGAAAGATTAATTCCAGATCCTATGAAACGTGGGGACGTCACTAAGTGGGAGGAGATCTCGGCTATTACACCTGAGCTGTCAAAGCCACTAAGGATATGCATGCAACATTTCGCATTCCCCGCTCAGGATAGATTCACCATGCCACATAAAAGAATATGGTTTGGTTTGTACTTGGCATGTACGGGACCGCAGACTGTTGATCTGGCAAGCTGGATCATAGATCAAATGTATCTGGCACAGC
Organism: Ceratopteris richardii; assembly: GCA_020310875.1. NCBI lineage: Eukaryota > Viridiplantae > Streptophyta > Polypodiopsida > Polypodiales > Pteridaceae > Ceratopteris > Ceratopteris richardii. The sequence goes on along the minus strand of CM035424.1, from coordinate 20,416,061 downwards.
ATAGATGGGAGCGTAAAAAAGTGCTTAATGGATGTTGTGCACTCACAAGAATTGTGTATATGTGCTTGGCTTATGACTTGCCAATTGAGCGTGCACTAACAGGAGAAGAACTGAAGGCATTCAAAGGAACGACGAAGAAAGCCAGAAAGCCTAGTAGAACACGGGCAGGTAAGCGCATGAGAGGCACCATTCCTTGCCTTCAAGTGCCAGAGTCGCCATCACCACAACCCTCTCCAGAGCGACCACAGACAGAAGCGGCTCCCACAGTACAACCTATTCGCATAAGGTTGTCCAGACCAGTGGTTCCGGAGGCCACCACTAGTATCGCTGCACCTCAGGCAGCTGCCACCTCAGAACCCACCACCACAACAGCAGAAGCTCCCACCACTATTGGTGCGGAAGCGTTTTCTTTCCCGATACCACATATGGAGACAGACCCTATAAACACAACATTTGATTTTGAGATGCCTGATGCATTCTCAAACGAATTCCAGTATTCAGAGGCACAGCTGTTCTCCCAGGAATATGAACGCCCCAGCTACCCTACCACGCCGCGAGATCTGCCACAGGGACAAGCTGTGTCGAGCTCTGAAGAAGAAAGAACCGAAACAGACGACGATGAAGGCGACGATGAAGCCAGCCAGGGCTCACAAGACGGACAGACAGATGGCCAAGGCCAACAGACCGACGCACACGGCGACACCAGCACATATGAAGATGAGACTTTCGAAGCCGTAGCTTACACGCTGGCCGTAAAGAAATTATATCGTACGATGGAGAAAGTCTGGGCCCGGAAGAAGTTAACTGAAGAGGAGAGCCAGGCATTAATTGAACAGGAACTCATCTCCGGAGGATTCGAAGACGCATACATCAGAGGGTTTAGAGAGTTGGTCAAATCAGTAGGCTCCCATGAAGCACTCAGGTTTTTACAAAGAAAGCAACTACCACAGTTTGACCCCCGCCGAGTGCGACTACTTTCAAAGCCCGGAGAGTATATTCGCGTACCAACAGGAGCGCAGTCTTCAGCACAAGCCAGGGAGGCACGCCTCGTCCCGGGAAGTTCATTGACCGCAGAACCCATCCTTGTAGACTCCCCGCCACATACTACCATTGTACATACTACCCCTATCCTTGAAATAACATCCACACCCTCTACTCCTCTCTCACCTCATGTATCACCGACCCATCCTGTATCCCCTGCACAACCACCTGCTCCTCCAACATCCACACCAGTCCAGGGCGACATAGCCACAACCTTTACCTTGCCCATTCACACCACCATGCCCGCACCCACCCCACCTCGTCTACTTGTCAACCCCTTCATCCCTTCATCCTTCCCATCCTTTCCACCACTGTTAAGACAACCTTTCACCTTTCTAACCCCACTAACCTTCTCACCAGTTTCACCTCCTCAACCCACCGTAACCCCTATTTCCCCTTTTCACCAAGCTGCTCCAGCCATCCCCCCTGTAAATTATTCTACATTTGTAAATCCCGTCTTCACACCTACACAACCACCCACATACACACCGCTTTTCACAGTCACTGCACTTGACACGTCCAATGGCATGGACATATCACCATCCACCTCACCACCACCCACTCCACTCACAGCACCATCATATTTAGGCACGTCACAATTTTCCACAATCACCACTGCATCCACCTTCCCAACCCCATTCCCCATCCCCGCTGCATCTACTCCCACTGCATCCTCAATTAGCACTCCATTACTATTATCACCCACCATAGACACGGCACTGCAACACATGTTCACATGCATGACACAAGTAAGAGATGAGTTCGCATCTCTTGGCAACAACTATCAACAGCTACAGAGGACTACGAATGAATTACAGTCGCAGCTCAATTCACTATCAATAGAGAACGCCTCACTGAACAGTCGATACCAAGATTTACGAGAGGCTTATCACAAATTAGAACTAGAAAGTGAGGAGAAAACAAAAGAGGCCACTGCGGATTTAGACAACCTACTGCGAGCCCAAACGATTAGAAATGCAACGCTCACTAGAAATATGGGCTTACTAAGAAGACACTTAGCCGCAGCAAAAGAGGAGAACCAGAGACTCCAAGAGCAGAATAGAGAGAACTTGGAAGCGGCTTTGGATCATCCAGAACAACCACTAAGTCCGAGCAGATTCAAGGCAATCCCATCCGAGTCGATGCGGATGTTGCTAGATGATCATGTGCGATTGCTCGAGGACTATGATCGTATGAACGAAGAGCACCAAAAGTTAAAGGAAGATCACAAGCTGCTACAGCTCAGAGAACCGGCAACACAACAAGTACAAGTAGCAGCAGAGTTACCAGCACCTGTGGACCCTGCCCTTGAAATTTTAGAGGAACTCAACGCACTCCGGGCCCAGGTAACAAATCTTGAATCTAGAATTGCAGTATATGAAGCACCACCAAGGCCAGACTCCCCACCTGAGCTACCAGCTGAGGAAGAAACCGTCACTATCCCGGTGGAGGAGACATTTGAAGAGGCATATGAGCCGATACCCATCCCAGGCGGACGTGTCACGGCCGAAGGCCAGATGACATATGAATTACCTACCCCCGCGTGGATGAAGACAGTTGAAGAACTCGGAACGACACATTCGGCCAGAGTAGAGGCACAGTTACATGCCATGGCCATGATTGAAGAGAGAATTTTACAGTCACCATTCTTTGCTCATTTGGCCCCGCGACGATACATATCTGGGCATGAGCTCCAATATAAACCGTACTTCATGTTAATGGCCGAATACCAGTTAGCCATAGAGAAAGAAACAGGCATGAAACCAACGCATGCAACTCAATTCGAGCCGGAGGACTTGCCACCAAGTGCACAGAGAGGTGAAATCCATCAACCAGACTGGCGCAGAGATTTATTGCAAAACTATCCCGAGATGATGAGCACATGGGTGAAAGCGCCGCTGCACTTCAAATTTAACCCATGCTGGGGACCAGTCCCACGACGCCGCTCTTGGATTGCCTTCGCTATTAAGGTACAGAACAATAAGCAGTGCCAAGACTGGCTGAATTATCCCTATTTCAAGCCACCAATCGAGTTACCCACAGTAGGCTACATGATGGCGACGATCCGCCACTGGCTCCCTAGGTTAAAGCATATGAATGATATTGCCGCGCACATGACTATCAAAATCTTTGACATGATGCAAATGATCTTTAAAGTCTTCCGACGCGTCAAGGCTCCTCATGTAAACACCCCGGGCTTTGAGCATGGCAACTTTGATTTAGTCTATGATATGAGCACAACGCCATTGCTACGGGTGTGTTACGCCTGGCACTGCAGAATCAAATACCTACTGGCATGCTACAAGCAGACATTCGAAGAAATGTTCACCACCGGCTTTTGGGAGTACCATTCAGAGGTATTTATAAGCAGGCCCACACACTTATTGCAATTATTCGCCTGTGAACGAATGGTGTACTCCACACATTACCAGCTCCCACCACCAGACGAGCCGCAACCTATTGCTTGGGAGAAACTCGAGGCTGACCTAGCCCGAGGTATTCGTATCTCAGAGCACACCCTCGCTCAGGACCTCCTACAGAACTACATCCGGCAGACCTCACAACAAGGTTCTGTCAGGGACGACAGAAGCGAGAGGGAGGGGGGTGTTGGAAGCAGCCAGAGGCAGAGACGCCACGGAAGCATGTAAAGATGGAGCAGGGAGCCAGGTGGATCAATTTTCCAAACAAATATGTTCTTATTATTTCTTCAAACATTCAACAGTGATTATTATCACTAATTGTAACACATGTATCATAGAAAACCCCATTTTGTAATTCATAGCTCCATTTTGTGCAAGCCGAGGAGTCCTCGAGCTTGAGGAGCTTAGGTAGAATGCTCGTACCAATTTTCGTTATTTTTAGACATCGTTTATCCTTCCAAATAGCATCTAGGACCTATTTTTTAACTAGGCCGGTCACTAGATGTGAAACCGGTCAAAACTAGTCTAGAAACTATAAAAAGAGCTAGAGAGCTCATTTTTGAGGTTAGCTTGTTTGAGATTAGAGTTGTTTTGAGCTTGTAATAGTGATCTTGAGTAATAGAACTAATTTCCCACCTTCCATTGTGTCTTGCTTGTCTCTTCATTGTGTGTGTGTATGTGTGTGTGCATCTTTGTGCTTCTCACCCTCACTCTCACATCATCTCACGTTCATGATCTTCATATCACTCCTACCTCTCCCACGGATTGACATTAAGGAGGTGACGCTTCTTAACGTGGTTCTCACCATTGTGCTAGAGCAACAGTAGCATAGTTCAAGCTACCCACCATACTTTGATAACCTGTAATGTCCTTGACTTCATCACCTTCATGGGCACTTAGCTTTAGGTTTACCTCCATTGGAGTGCTTGCTACTTTAGCATCCTGCAAGTGAAACTTCTTTAACATATCTTGTACATATTTTTTCTGAGTGATATATATCCTTGAATTAGTGTAGACTAATTCAAGTCCCAAAAAATATTTCAATAGACCAAGATCATTGATCTTAAACTCCTTCATCATTTGACTTTTGATATATCTGATTCCATTGACATCATTATCTGTAACTATGATGTCATCAACATAAACACAAAGGTATATTACCTATGAATTACTTCTCTTAATGAACAGAGAAGTATCTGCCTTGCTCATGACAAAACCTTGGTCTTGGAGGTATGTAGTTAATCTGTAATTCCATGCCCTAGGTGCCTGCTTCAATCCATATAAAGCCTTTTTTAATTTGCAAACATATGTTACCTTCTTAGGGTCTTCATAGCCAAGAGGTTGTGACATATATAACTCCTCTGAAATCCATCCATTCAAGAAAGCATTCTTGACATCCAATTGGTACATATTCCAATTTTTTTATGCAGCCACACTTACCAACACTCTGATGGTTGGCATCTTGGCCACAGGTGAAAATGTCTCCTCATAGTCAATGCCTTGGGTTTGTGCAAAACCCTTGGCTACCAATCTGGCTTTGTACCTATTGATTGTGCCATCAGAATTTCTTTTAAGCTTAGAATTCCATTTGGATCCTATTACCTTCATTGAATCCTTCTTAGGTACTAACTCCCATGTGTCACTTTCCTTGAGAGCATCAATCTCCTCATCCATAGATTCTTTCCATTCTGATTTGGTTATTGCTTCTTCATATGATCCTGCTTCTTCATTTGACAAATCTTTGGCAAGATAAACAGAATGTTTAGTAACAAGAGATGTATCATACCCATATCTGATAGGTTTCTTGCTTTCTCTTTGTGATCTTCTAAATGGTTGAGTTGAGGATTCAGGTATGTCTTCAAGCTTCTTCATCTTCATTTTGCCTTTGGACTTCCATGATTTGAATTCTTCAAGATTGATAGTGTCTTCATCATCTGAATTCGAGGCTTCATTCTGAGTAGGTTCTTCCTTTGTAAGACTTGGAAATTCTTCTTCCAAATCATAGGGTAATTTGACCTTCCTGCATTCATTCTCATACCAAGAATCATTTTCATCAAAGACAACATCTCTGCTTACCATAAACCCCTTATTGATAGGATTATGAAACCTCTAACCTTTTTTATTTAAATCATACCCATTAAAGATGCATTTTTCAGCCTTTGGGTCTAGCTTACCTCTTATCTGAGAGGGAATGTGTACATATGCTACACATCCAAATATTTTGCAATTATCAAGTGAAGGTCTCTTACCATGCCATGCTTCATAGGGTGTCATGCCATCAAGATACTTAGATGGTAACTTGTTTATGAGGTAAGTGGCAGTAGAAACACTCTCTGCCCATAGATAGTTAGGTAACTTTTTCTCATTAAGCATAGATCTAGCTGGCAATAATTAATCTATTTCTTCTCTCAGCTACCCCATTTTGATCAGGAGAATACCTTGTGGTTATCTCTCTTTTGATGCCTCTGTCCTGCAAGAAGTCTTCAAATTCATTGGAGAAGTACTCACCTCCTCCATCTGACCTTAGCCTCTTCAAATTCCTTCGTGTCTGATTTTCAACTAATGCAAGATATTTTTTAAAGCAATTAAATACCTCATCCTTGTGCTTCATGAAGTATAACACAGTCCATCTGCTATAATCATCAATGAAAGACACATAGTACCTTGATCCTGACATTGAGGGGTCTTTGCTTAGTCCCCATACATCTGTGTGTACAAGCTCTAGGTAGTCTTCATGCATGTATCCTTTCTTTGAGAAGGGTAACCTCTGAGACTTCCCAAATTGACAAGCACCACACTTGTAAATCATATGTTGCTTGGATACATTAGGTATCCCAAGCACACATTGGTCCCTGCACATTTGTTTCAAGGTTCTTTCCCCTATGTGCCCTAACCTTTTGTGCCAAATCTCAAGCTCTGAAAGTGTTTGATCTTTATAACTGTATAGTGCAATATTCTTTGTATCTTCCAACTCAAAAGTGAAAAGTCTACCTGATTTTTCTCCTTTAGCAATCCTCTTGAACCCATGTCTTGGATCCTCCACATATGCTCCATATTGGTTGAATCTAACCTGCAAACCTTTCTCCACAATCTGACCAACACTCATCAAATTTTTGGTAATGGTTGGTACATAGAGTACCTTGCTCGAGAAATTCTGAATTCCATCACAAATATTAACATTTCCAACGTTAACTACAGAATGCTTTGTGTCATCACCTGTTTGGACTTGATGCTTAACTTTTGGTTCCTCAAGATCAGAGAGTACTGCTACATTGCCAGCCACATGATTTGAGCATCCTGAGTCAATGTAGAATAGGTGGTCATCATTTGTACCTGATTTTGATGTCATGTTCATGATTAGAAGAGAGTCATCTTGCTCCTCTGTATAGTTGTTGTAATCCTTCCTGGATTTGAATCCTCCTTGGTAGTTGCCATTGTAATTATTGTTGTAGTTGTTGTTGTAATTATTGTTCTAACCTTGGTGATGGTTGAATCTACCTCTTGACTGTGAGTAGCCACCTCTTTGGTATCCTCTTCCTCTCTGATTTTTGTAATTCCTGAAACACTCATCTGTAGTATGATTTGATAAACCACAAATGTTGCATGGTGAGGAGTTATAAGATCTCCCCCTACCTGGCTTGCCTCCTCTACCCCTTCCTCTTGAAGATCTACCTCTCCCTGCATAGTTGGCTTGAGAGGTTGATCCTTCATCTTCCACCTTCTTGCTCTTGCCTTTATCTTTAGACTTCTTATCAATGTATAGGGCAGAAGAGTTATTACCTTTGGATGTGTCTCCATTTTTGTTGAGCTTTGCTTCATGAGTAAACAATCGTCCCATGAGGGTTGTAAGATCTGGAGTGTGCATGTCCATGTAGAGATCCATGGCAGTGGTGAAGCTTTCCCATTTGTCATCAGCCTTTATCCCATTGATCACTTGCCTTACAACCTGTTCTTCTTCAATCTCTTCTCCTATGCTTGCTAACTGATCTGCTACATCTTTAATCTTGGTCACAAATTCTGAAACAGCTTGCTTAGGTTGCTTCCTTATTGTTGTGAATTCAATCCACAACTGATTTTTCCTAGCCCTTGTGTTGGAGGAAAAGTATGATGACAAGGTTTCCCAAGTCTCTTGGGATGTCTTACAATTTCTAATATGTGGCAAAAGAAAATCAGATATAGAGTTGAGTAAATAAGACCTTGCCAATGCATCCTTAGCACACCATGTGTTGAGCTTTTCATGTTCTTCCTTGGTTGGTAATCCTCTTGCTTTGAATGAGGGCAATTCCTCATCTCCTGAGATATACCCATAGAGAATCCTTCCTTGTAAGTAGGTCTTCATCCTTAGAGACCATGCTTGATAGTTGTTCCTGTCCAATTTGTCAATAAATGAAGGAAAACCATTTCCCATTTTACCTTAGTTTGCTCTGATACCACTGTTGGGATAGATGGATGGATGCTCCAAGAGACTGAGTAGGTACTACTAAACATGCTTTGTACCAGCCCTCTTTTGCTTCAGAGTTGATAACTAGACCTCCTTAGCTTTCCAATGACACCATAAAATGTCCTATGTCCTTTGGAAATGATGTGTGCAATGATTGAATCAAAACAGATAACTTTGGAAGTCATAAACTCAAGAAAACCTTCTATTTTTGTCTTGACACCTACTGAGTATTTTGCTCAGTATGACCAGCATAGTAGAAATTGAAAAAATTCCTTTTAGGGGTATGTAATTAGCTTAGTAAGCTACCTATACCAAGTGGAATGATGTAAAATGATAAACTATGCTAAGAGAAATCAATTTAGCAAGTTAAGCTATACCACCGACTTTTTAGGACTGTAGCAGAAAATGACCAGAGTTCACCTCCACGCAGATTTCTCCAAAATGGCTGACTAGAATGTCTTCAAATTTTGATAGTATGTAGATTACTTCAATCTGAATCCAAAAAGCTTTGAATCACTGAAGTTGGTGAAGAATTGACCGAGATATGCCCTTGACAAGTTGACAGACTTTTGAGTAGACTAACAGAGAACTCAGAGATGGACAATATGAATGTATGTATTAATGAACATTTGTATACAACTCCATTGGCATGAATCTCATTACCAACTGGTGTAGAGAGGTGTGGGCTTGAGTGTAGACCTCACAAAAACTCAAGAATCAGTAATGCTAGGCTCGGGAGTGCTCTCTCTTACCCGCGACTTTTCATGTCTACTTTTATAAGAGATGACTCAAAAATTTGAATTCAAATTCAAACTTTTGGCTCCCTATGATCAAGCTCCTAAATGCTTGGAGATATTCTTTCAATCAAGCAACTAATTTTCCACGAATCCTTTTCATAGGTGATTACAAGAGATTCCAAGTCAATTGGACTTTTACAATAAGGTAAAGTGGTAATTAACCACTAGCATATGTTCCTATGCTTCTTCATGTATGTGTAGACTTCAATGCTTCCTTTGAGCCAAATGTGTAGGCTTGTAATTTACACCAACAAAGTTTTCTATCGATTGCGATTGATAGAGCTCAATGCTTCGGGACATGTGTAGACATTTTTTGTACCTGTGCAACCTGTTGGAGATGATGATACAGCTCGAACCTGCAAGAGATGCTCAAAAATGCACAAAAACTGCAAACACAATAGCTCTCTCTCACAAGTGAAATGAGGGGAATAAGAAGGGGAAGGTGATATGACCAAAAAACTAAAAATTTGCAAAGGTGGGGATGGAGGTGGGAGATGGTGAGAATGATGATGATGATGATGATGGTGCTGATGATGGTGAATGAAGAAAGAGAAAATAAGAGAAACTAAAGAAATTACCTATGACTCCAACGTCCCAACTCTATGTCTTACCATCACACGCTCATCCTCGAAGCTCTCTCCCCAACAACGGCACCAAATTTGGTGTCACTCTAGCATAATGGCAAGTACCAATGTGAGGAGATCCACCTCATAAATGTCAATCAGAGGAGACGTGAGAACTAGTATGAAGACTATGAGCAATTGATGGCACAAGTGCGTGAGTGAGAAGCACACAAGCATGCACACACATACACACACATGCACACACAAGGCAAGAACAAAGAGAGGAACGATGGAGTTCTTTGTATTAGTTAAATCGTTTCTTACACAAGCTCAAATCACTAACAAGCTAACCCCAAAAATGAGCTCTCTAGCTCTTTCTATAGTTTTCTACTAGCTTTTGACCCTCTCCTCACCTAATGTCTGACCTAGTTAAAAATTAGGTTCTAAGGCTTATTTGAGAGCACAAACAAAGTCTAAAAATTATGAAATTGGTATGTGGCTACTTTTAATACTCCTCAAGCTCAAGGACTCCTACGCTTGCAC
>CM035424.1:20386256-20403756 GCA_020310875.1 Ceratopteris richardii | reverse complement strand
CACATCCAAACATACACACTCATAGACACACATTCATACACACACACATCCAAACATACACACTCATAGACACACACACATACACATAGACGCACACACACATACACACACATAGATGCGCACACACATACACACACATATACACACACAGACACATACACACATAATGATGCATCCACACACATACACATGCATACACACATATACACACATATACACACACACATATATGCATACACACACACACATAGAGAGACATACACACACATACACATACATGCATACACATACACACAAAAATGATGGGGGAAGTATCTCAACCCCTAAGCAACGACGAAGCGCGAATGACCTCCACAGGTATCCTTCTTTGACCTCTGCACACCAAAAGTGCTCTTACTCAGAGCTTATGCAACGAACTCTAGTGAGCTTTTGTAGACCTGTAGTAGACACCAAGAGCTTTCCAACAAGACAAATTTTACTTCAAATGGATGCTTACACAAAGAGAAACAATGTCTACAACATGAGCTAGTTGAATGCTCACAACTGTTAGTCAAGCAGAGACCTCACTTCACTCCAGCAAGCGTTTCTCAAAGAGTATACAGAGAATGAATCTCAAACTTGGGTCAACTTTAGAGCACTCTAATAGCTACCCAATGACACCAAAATCATAGCAAATGGATAAATAGAGAAGGAGAACCAGCCCTTACAACAGAGAGCAAAATATTTCCAACAGAGCCTACACACAGAGAGAGATATCAATCACACAACTTCACTAAAATGAATGTTTCTCCCAGATTACTCAGAGAAGGCTCCAGAGAATTTTTGAGCATTAACTAGACTCTAGTAGGTATTCTATGAGACAAGAATTACATCAAATGGATACAATATGAGGGAGAACCAAAGCTAACAACTTAGGGGTAGAGAGTTGCAACATTGCCTGTGCACACACATAGATATGCCTACTAAAAGAAAACAAACAAGCAAGCAAGGGGCTAGCTTAAGCAAGGGTCTTGCTTATCACAACTCCAGAAATTAGTGCTCAATTTACATGAGCTAAAACTCCAAGACAATGGCCCAAAAGAAGTCGGGATACATGCTCCTTTTATAGTGAGAAGTGTGCCCCTAAAATCTAGGAACTACCTTTCCAAATCAGCCCCCTAACTTGGAGGATTTAGTTGAGATGAATTGGGGAGTGGTTGAGTGACTTTTCTTGATGGAATATCGTAGCTTTTGGCTTCCTTTGATTGCTCCACATGTCCATAAAAGTTTCCCCACGAATTTGTAGCTTGAAGCTTGACTTTTAACACTCCCCCTCAAGCTTCAATTCTTCATCCTCATCCAAGCTCCTTCATGTTGATGCTTTGCTTGAATTTTGAAATCTTCATTCCATCCAAAGCCTTTGTAAACATGTCGGCAACTTGGTCCTTGGTACCAATATGATGTACTGAAACTTCCTTCGATATCACCTTTTCCCTTATGAAGTGATAGTGCACTTCAATATGCTTGGTTCTAGCATGATAGACAGGAATCGATGCTAGATGAATGCTACTCATATTGTCACAAAAAATTGGATATGTATCAACCTGCAAATTAAGCTCCATAAATAACTTCTTAATCCACATTAGCTCACATGTGACTTGAGCCAAAGCTCTATACTCAGCCTCGGTGGAAGATAATGCCACCGTGGGTTGCTTCTTTGAAATCCATGAGATGATCTTGCTACCTAGCATGACTAGGTAACCACTTGTACTTCTTCTATCCTCCTTGGAACTGGCCCAATCCGCATCAGAATAAGCTTTGACCTGCATATCATCATCAAATGAATAGAACAATCCTTCATTTATAGTGGCCTTGAGATATCGTAACGTTCTTCTTGCAGCTTGCAAGTGTGTAGTCCTTGGACTATGCATAAATTGTGATAACACTCCAACTCCATATGCTATGTCAGGCCTAGTTATTGTGGCATAATTGAAAGAGCCTACAATAGAGCGATAAAAAGTTACATCCTCTAATGGCTCTCCATCAATGGAGCTTAGCTTTACATTAACTTCCATGGGATTTGAAATAGGCTTGCAATGTAGCATCCCAAACCTCTCAAGTAGGTCTAGAATATGCTTCCTTTGTATGAGCATAATACCTTCTTCTTTGTATACAACTTCAATGCCAAGAAAATACCTAAGATCTCCAAGATCAGATATCCTAAACTCCTTTCCAAGCTTTGCCTTGATCTCCTCAATGCCCTTTGTATCATTACCTGTAATGATAAGATCATCTACATACACACACATGTAGAGTACAAGTTCTCCTCTTTGTTTGATGAAGAGAGATGGATCCGCCTTGCATTGATTGTAACCACATTTGATCAAATAGTCCACCAATCTTTGGTTCCAAGCCCTTGGAGCTTGCTTTAGGCCATAAAGTGCCTTCTTCAACCTACAAACATGATGTGGAAACTCTTTATGAACAAAAGCTAGTGGTTGCTCCATGTATACCTCTTCTTCCAAGTCTCCATTGAGAAAGGCATTCATGATATCCAATTGGAAAAGCTTCCATCCTTTGCTAACCGCCATTGCAATGAGTGTCCTAATGGTGCTCATCTTTGCCACGGGGCTGAATGTCTCTTCAAAGTTCACTCCATAGGTTTGTGCAAACAGCAATGTATCTATTCTTTCTCTCTGCTACTCCATTTTGTTGGGGTGTGTACCTGCAGGTTACTTACCTCTTGATGCCTTGATCCATTAAAAAATCAGAAAACGCATTGGACAAATATTCTCCCCCTCCATCAGACCTTAGCTTCTTGATATATGTACCTGTTTCCTTTTCTACCATTGCCTTGAATGCTTTGAAACATGTAAACACATCTGATTTGTTTTTTATGAAATAAACCCAAACCATCCTTGTGCAATCATCTATAAAAGTGAAAAAGTACTTGTTACCTCCAATGGATTGCTCTTTGGTTGGCCCCCACACATCTGTATGTATCAACTCCAATGGATGTTGGCTTATGTAGCCACTCTTCTTGAATGGAAGTCTCGCTTGCTTCCCTAGTTGACAAGATTCACATAAATGCTTCATACCTTGTCCTTGGAAGTTGGGAAGACCTTCAACTAGCCTCTTGAATTGCATTTCCTTCATTCTTTGTATGTTGATGTGACCTATCCTCTTGTGCCACAAGTCCAACTCCGAAATCCTCTTGTTTCCATATGTGAAGTAGACATGTTGAGTGGAATGAGAATTTACCTCCAAAGTGAAGAGTCTCCCTTGCTTCTTTCCTCTTGCTATGACCTTGTAACCTTGCTTAGGGTTCTCCACAAAGCATCCACCTTTGTTGAACCTTACTTGATAGCCTCTTTCAACCATTTGCCCAACGGACACCAAGTTCTTTGTGATAGTAGGTACATGCAAGACATCCTTGAGACATCTTCCTTCCTCCTTGTCATCCAAAGCTACATCTCCAACATGGCAGATCTCATGGGTTGTATCATCACCTGTTTCTACATGTCCTTCACCTTTGGGAACATGTAGATTAGTAAACCAAGAAGAATTGCAACTCATATGGTTGCTACATCCACTATCAATATACCAAGTGTTATCTACTTTGCTTGAATTCCCATTCATGTGCATCATCAAGAGATTCTCATTTTTTGAACTTGTAGAAGCATAATTACCTTGGCCTTTATATGAAGAACCTTGATTATAGCTCGTTTGGTTTCCTCCTTGGTAGCAATCTCTAGCATAGTGGCCAAACTTGCCACATATGTAACATCCTTCGCCATCTTGATTCCTGCTTTGTTGATGTCGTCCTCCTCTTCCTCTTGTTCTTCCTCTCCCTCTTTGTGATGAGGTGCCTTGGTCATGTCCTTGATTGCTTGAGTGGCCTTGCCTTCCTCCAAACCTTCCTTTGCCCCTTCCTTGTCCTCGTCTTCCTTTGCCCCTTTGATTACCTGCATAGAAAACTTGTGCATCCTTGCTTTTAGTTGAACTTCCACCTATGTTCATTTCTTTGGTGACCATGAGAGCAACCAATTGCTCAAAATCGGGAAGATTATCCCTTACATATACTGAAGTGGTAAAGGGTTTCCACTTCTCATCATCTCTCAAACCATTGAGAGTATAAGCCACAAGATCGTCATCGTCTACATGGCTTCCAATGGATCCCAATGCATCTGATAACTCCTTGACCTTAAGTATGTAGTCATTTATGCTACTCCCTGAGCTCTTCCTAAGGTTGTTGAGCTCATTCTTGAGTTGGATCTTCCTTGCTTTGGTGCTTGTTGAATAAATCCTTTCAAGTGTCTCTCATACCTTCATGCTGGAATCCAAGTCTTGGATAAGGCCGATCATGCTATTGCTAATGTGTTGGGAAAGGATAAAGATAACCCTCTTGTCTCTTTCATTCCATTCCCTAAAGGCCCTTCTCTAGTCATTGGTTGGATTCTCATCCAACCTAGGTCTTGGTTCACTTCCACTAATCAACCCCCAAAGGCCCTTGCCCATAAGATAGTTGGAGACCCTAAATCTCCATGGTTGATGATTCCCTTTGTCTAGCTTTTCAATTTGAGTGTTGAAGTCTCCCATATCTAGTCTTTGATACTTGAACTAGCCCTTGGCTAATGCTCCAATGTGTGTAAAATGAAATGAGGCTCTGAGGTTACCTCAATCCAAAGCTTTCCTTAGATGGACACCTTGTACTCTTGAAACTTTGAGTAGAATAGCTCCCCTTGATGTGAGCTACCTCCAAGAAGCTTTTGTTGATGCAAATCTTCAACCACCAACTCCAAGAGTTCTTCTTGCTTGTATGTGATGCCTCCAAGATGCCCAAATGCTCTGATACCACTGATGGGGAAGTATCTCAACCCCTAAGCAATGACGAAGCGTGAATGACCTCCACAGGTATCCTTCTTTGACCTCTGCACACCAAAAGTGCTCTTACTCAAAGCTTATGAAAAGAAATCCAGTGAGCTTTTGTAGACCTGTAGTAGACACCAAGAGCTTTCCAACAAGACAAATTTTACTTCAAATGGATGCCTACACAGAGAGAAACAATGTCTACAACATGAGCTAGTTGAATGCTCACAACTGCTAGTCAAGTAGAGACCTCACTTCACTCTAACACGCTTTTCTCAGAGATTATATAGAGAATGAATCTCAAACTTGGGTTAACTTTAGAGCACTCTAATAGCTACCTAATGACACCAAATTCATAGCAAATGGATAAATAGACGAGGAGAACCAGCCCTTACAACAGAGAGAAAAATATTTCCAACAGAGCCTACACACAGAGAGAGATATCAATCACACAACTTCACTAAAATGAATGTTTCTCCCAGATTACTCAGAGAAGGCTCCAGAGAATTTGTGACCATAAACTAGACTCTAGTAGCTATCCAATGAGACAAGAATTACATCAAATGGATACAATATGAGGGAGAACCAATGCTAACAACTCAGGGGTAGAGAGTTGCAACATTGCCTGCGCACAGACATAGATATGCCTACTAAAAGAAAACAAACAAGCAAGCAAGGGGCTCGCTTAAGCAAGGGACTTGCTTATCACAACTCCAACACTTAGTGCTCACTTTAAATGAGCTAAAACTCCAAGAAGATGGCCCAAACGAAGTCAGGATACATGCTCCTTTTATAGTGAGAAGTGTGCCCCTAAAATCTAGGAACTACCTTTCCAAATCAGCCCCCTAACTTGGAGGATTTAGTTGAGATGAATTGGGGAGTGGTTGAGTGACTTTTCTTGATGGAATCTCGTGGCTTTTGGCTTCCTTTGATTGCTCCACATGTCCATAAAAGATTCCCCACGAATTTGTAGCTTGAAGCTTGACTTTTAACAATAAACACATACACACACATAGACACATACACACATAAACACATACACACTCATAGGTACACACACATACACATAGACACACACACATATAGTATATACACACACATGCACACATAGACACATACACATGCATACACACACATACACATGCATACACACATACAGACACATATACACACACATACACACATACACACACATATATGCATACACACACATATATGCATACACACACATAGAGAGACATACACACATAAACACATACATGCATACATTTGCATACATAATGCATATGCATATGCATATAATGTACATACATAATTACATGCATACATAATGCACATGCATAGATACATACACACACAGATACATACACACATAGACACATACACACACATGAACACATACATACTCATAGATACACACACATACATATAGACACACACACACATACACACACATACACACATAATGATGCATACACACACATACACATGCATACACACATACAGACACATGTACACACACATTCACACACACATTCACACACATATATGCATACACACACATACACATACATGCATACATATTGCATATGCATATGCATACATACATACTTACATGCATATGCATACACACACATATGCATACATACATACTTACATGCATATGCATATACACACACATATGCATACATAATGCATATGCATATGCATACATAATGCATATGCATATGCATACATAATGCATATGCATATGCATACATAATGCATATGCATATGCATACATAATGCATATGCATATGCATACATACATACTTATATGCATACATAATGCACATGCTTACATACACTGTCATAATGTATACACACACACATACACACATAATGATGCATACACACACATACATATGCATACACACACATATGCATACATACATGCATACACATACACACACATAGATACGTACATACACATAAATACATACACACTCATAGACACACACACATACACATAGACACACACACATACACACACACATACACACATAGACACATACACGTAATGATGCATACACACATACACATGCATACATAGACACACATAATGATGCATACACACACATACATATGCATACACACACATATGCATACATACATGCATACACATAGACACATACACACACATAGATACATACATACACATAAACACATACACACTCATAAACACACACACATACACATAGACACACACACATATACACACACATACACACATAGACACATGCACACGTAATGATGCATACACACATACACATGCATACATAGACACACATAATGATCATACACACACATACATATGCATACACACACATATGCATACATACATGCATACACATACACACATAGATACATACACACACATAGATACATACATATACATAAACACATACACACTCATAGACACACACACATACACATAGACAACACACACATATACCTACACACATACACACATAGACACATACACACATAATGATGCATACACACACATACACATGAATACACACACATATGCATACATACATGCATACACATACACACATAGACACATACACACACATAGATATTTATACACACACATACACATGCATACACACATACAAACACATATGCACACACACAGACACACATAGACACATACACACGTAATGATGCATACACACATACACATGCATACATAGACACACATAATGATGCATACACACACATACATATGCATACACACACATATGCATACATACATGCATACACATACACACATCGACACATACACACACATAGATACATACATACACATAAACACATACACACTCATAAACACACACACATACACATAGACACACACACATATACACACACATACACACATAGACACATGCACACGTAATGATGCATACACACATACACATGCATACATAGACACACATAATGATGCATACACACACATACATATGCATACACACACATATGCATACATACATGCATGCACATACACACATAGATACATACACACACATAGATACATACATATACATAAACACATACACACTCATAGACACACACACATACACATAGACCACACACATACACATAGACCACACACATATACCTACACACATACACACATAGACACATACACACATAATGATGCATACACACACATACACATGCATACACACACATATGCATACATACATGCATACACATACACACATAGACACATACACACACATAGATACATACACACACATACACATGCATACACATACAAACACATATACACACACACATACACACATAGACACATACACACGTAATGATGCATACACACATACACATGCATACATAGACACACATAATGATGCATACACACACATACATATGCATACACACACATACATATGCATACACACACATATGCATACATACATGCATACACATACACACATAGACACATACACACACATAGATACATAGATATACATAAACACATACACACTCATATACACACACACATACACAAAGACAACACACACATATACATACACACATACACACATAGACACATACACACATAATGATGCATACACACACATACACATGCATACACACATATATGCATACATACATGCATACACATACACACATAGACACATACACACACATAGATACATACATACACATAAACACATACACACTCATAGACACACACACATACACATAGACACACACACACACATATACACACACAAACACACATAGACACTTACACACATAATGATGCATACACACACATACACATGCATACACACATACAAACACATATATACACACACATACACACATAGACACATACACACGTAATGATGCATACACACATACACATGCATACATAGACACACATAATGATGCATACACACACATAGATATGCATAAACACACATATGCATACATACATGCATACACATACACACATAGACACATACACACACATAGATACATACATATACATAAACACATACACACTCATAGACACACACACATACACATAGACAACACACACATATACATACACACATAGACACATACACACATAGACACATACACACATAATGATGCATACACACACATACACATGCATACACACATATATGCATACATACATGCATACACATACACACATAGACACATACACACATAGATACATACATACACATAAACACATACACACTCATAGACACACACACATACACATGGACACACACACACACACACACATATACACACACACAAACACACATAGACACTTACACACATAATGATGCATACACACACATACACATGCATACACACACATACACGTATATATATTGATTTCTAACCATTTTGTTTTATATGTTAGGTATTATGGATCCCAGTAGAGAGAGAAAGGCAAAACTCACTCTCATAAAAAGTCTTATGAGAGCAAGAGTTCCGTCAGATACTCTAGGGGCCATAATGCGGGACTATGCAAAGATGTCCGATGAGGAGCTGGATTATACGATCCAGATGCTTACGCGATCAGACGAGGGCTCTTCTGCGGCTCCACACGCAGGAAGAGAGCTATCTGCTCATAGGTATGTTTTTTTTCATAAACTTTTTTAATGATATTATAACATGTATTTTTATTTATTTCTATCTATCTATTTTCAGGACACCTATACTACCTCCAGCACGTGATAGCAGAGCAGAGACGTTGCCTATGAGGACATGCATAGGCACGTTAGGACTAGAGTGCGACATAGAGCCAGAGGGGAATATTGTATACATAGGAAATGGATTGGAGTTCAAGAGGAGAATGCACGCACTATGCGACTCTTACCTGCGCTTTATCCACTTACCGTGGAAGTAAGTAAAAGTTTTACATATAAATTGAAATATATATCTTATGTTTTATTTATATTATGTTTTTTATTTTTGTAGTGAGCATGATGAGAGGGATAAAAAGTACGTGCTCAGTTCACTTGAGACGGAGTTTGGGACAGGGTGGCCTCTTAAATGGTGTTTAAAAGAGATGTGGACACTTATGGCTCATCGTCGCGACAATGCACGGTATGTATGTATATGAGAGAGAGAGAGAGAACACTAATCTCGATATTAGGGTTTTGAAATCCCTAATTTAAAAACTCTAATTCAACCTTTTAGCCATATGTTTGAAGTATATGTACACCTCCGACGTCCTACTAGAGAGATGTCTCTCCTCCCAACCTTATGCCTCTATATATAGCTACTCGAATCAACGAGGATCATAATATATGTAAAGATATATACACATCATGTAGATAGGATACATAAATATAAAATGGAGTAGATATATTATGCATCACACATACATGCCTAAATGCACACATAAATATATATATATATACTAACATATTTACATGTACATATTTACACATACATGTACATGCCTACATGCACACATAAACATATATATACATGCATACAATTATAAACACTTGCATATATTACGTACATGAATACATGAATATTTTACATAAATGCATATGCATATATACACATATGCATATTTAACACATGTATACATATATCACACACATGCAAACACATACATATACATGAAATACATATATATGCATACTAACATATGTATACATATAATACACATGAATACACACACATATGCATACATACATGATAAAAATTTACTCCTCGAAGATAAAGCTATATATAAAATAATTAGGCATACCCCCGAGCTTCATGTTCTAACTTAGAAGAACATGATTTCATCTCTCTAGTAGGATTCATCGTTATTCAAGTTAATAAAAGAAACCTATTATCTGATATCCATTCAGAAGCTTCAAGTTATTATCTAATATGCTCATATGTTTTCATTATTGCCATCATTTTGGTAAGACATCAATTTAGTCTCATCTTCATTATCCTTATTGATTTCATTTATTTCTTCTATTGTTAAATCTATGTTCTCATGAATCACATCATCTATTGGTGGATTAATATCTATTTCTGGTAATTCCTCTTCCTCATCAGTAGAATCAACATGTAGAGAATTATCCTCTTCATCAAAAAGATTAGTATCATTATCACGTATAATGAGTCTAATTTCTATTCCAGATGTTGATGTATCAGTATCTGATGCTGAATCATCAAGAGGACTTTCTTCAATCTCTCTAACAATAAACTGTTCAAACAATGACCTACCTCTAGGTTGCACATGAATGACTTGCCACCAAGGATGAGCATCTGGGATTTTATAAAAAAATGCTTGTTCAATAGCTTAGGAAGAATATATGGTTCTTTAGTAGATCGCATTACCTTGGAAGAATCAATTGCCCAAAACCCAGATAATTCCTTTCTTATTGTAGAATTACTACCTTTATACTCCGCTCAATACCAGTCAACCTTAAAAGTGACCTATCAAAATATATAACAACAAAAACGTCCCATTATTAGGTGCTTAAAAAAATAACTAACTCTAAAAAAAATATATAAACTTTTTTCTACGTGTTTAAATGTACGAAATGAAATTTCCTAGATACCAACAATAGTTCCTACGTAACCAAGTTCGCTATCTATAAGGTTTGTGTCTTTTGAGCTAGCACGTGATAGTTGCTTGAAACAAGCAACAATACTAGAATCCTCTATTTTACGTAAAGAATCAATGGCTTTGATTCTAATATGCTGTCCAAAAGCCCACATATTAGTGAACATTCGAGCCTGCAAAATAAATTCAATTAGTAAATAGAAACTAACATACATATATGAAAAAAATAAAATATATATTTTAATAAAATTACCTTTTGTTCATAACCTATCATTAACTCTCTTTGCTCATCTGAGATTTCTTCATTATTTGCGTTGGGGCGTTGCAAACGACTATATAGCCAATCCGTGAAAGAAGGTATATCTATAATCTCATTATTATCGAGATTACGTCTAGATCTTTTGTTTTTTCGCCTTTTACTTCGGAGACTTTGAAGTTCCTCGTACTCGCTAAGGAATGCTTGCATGCATTCGCTATTATATGCTACAAAAGTAGAAACATCATTTTTTTCTTGAAATGTAAATAAGAATGGAACCCCCTTACCTGATAATACCTCATCTGTTATTTTTGAAGAAGACTCGTTGGTCCATGCACGTGGAGCTTCTTCATGAACTCTTTCAAGGTACTCACTAACGTAATACATGCACTCTTCAAGCATCCAACCTTTTGCCATGGATCCTTCTGGTTTTGCTCTTTGTCGCACGTAACCTTTTAGTATTCCCATAAATCACTCGACCCAAAACATCCATCGAGTGTTGACAACACCAGCAATCTCTATCTCATCTACAAGATGGACTAGTAAATGAACCTGAATATAAAAAAATGAAGTAGGAAGTTCTTTTTCCATCAAACATAGAAGCTCTTTGCATTCACGTTTTTTTTGTGGGATCGAATTTTTATCGATCTCTTTGGATGTAATCCACCTATACAAATCATAAAAACAATTGTAAAGAAGTTAATTAAAAAATAAAAGATATCCAATATTCATACATATTAAATATAAAAGTATCATAATTACCTTATAAGTGATCCAAGACGATAGATCACATCTCGTACTCCTTTCGTTGTACATCCATCGATAACCCAAGGTAAAATATGTTTCAAAAAGTTATGCCAGTCATGGGTCTTTAACCCAGATAAGCTCTTATCATCCATAGTAAACATGTTTTGAAACGATGCTCCATATCCTGTAGGAGTGTTGATCAATTGAATTCTATTGTTGATAGTCTGTATCTCTTTTGTTGTACGTACCCAAGGAGCAGATGCATAAGTCATTTCTTGTCGATGTCTATCAAAAACTGGCCATAACTTTGGTTTGGATTTTTTATCTTTCAAATCATTCCTTGATGTTGTGGTATCTTTTAGTCCAAGAAGATGCTGCCATAGTGAATAACAAATATTTTTGAATATATGCATAGGATCAAGAAGATGACATACTTTTAACTCTTTCCAATACTCCAAAGAATACCATATTGATATGTTCTCTGCGAGTGCCAATTTCCCTTTACCTCTGTTCACATACTCATTATCTGAATCATCATTGAAGATTTCTGCTTTTGGATCTATCAGAGGTCCATCTGTCCATTTTTTATACCAATCCATAGGCGTCATAGGTTTTGGATACTGGCCTGTTTCAAGCTTTCCATTAAAATGTATCGCTTCTCTTTTAGATCTTAATGGATGATCACCAGGCAAGAATTGTTGATGTCGAAGATAAATATTTTTGTTGAGATTCTTACTATAGATTGATCTCAACCAATCACCACAATATGGACAAGCTTTATAACCCTTAGTAGATATTCCTATCATATTTATTTACATGCATATTGAATAAAAGAATTACATCAATACCTGAACAAACGCCATATCCAGGAGAATCGTGAATAGTCCAAGCCACAATACCACGAGTCGTAATATGTCTTTCATTGATGCTTTTCGATACATCAATGACATTAATACCTCTCCATAACTCTTGAAGATCGTCAATGAGAGGAGCAGGATATACATTCATATCTTTAACTTGTCTTTTGCTTGGGATTAAAAGTGAAAGCATTAATTGTTCCTTTTTAATGCTAAGATATGGCGGAAGATTGTCATTTATGACTACCACTGGCCATGTTGACCATTTACTAGATTTCATGGAGAATGGATTAACCCCATCTAATGCAACTCCTAACTTTAGATTCTGTGGATTTTGTGCAAATTCAGGCCATGTAGAATCAATATGCTGAAAAGCAACACTATCATGAGGAATTCTGATTATTCCATCAGTACTTTTGTGATCATGTCCCCAAGTCAAAAGCTTTGATAATTCGGGGCTCTGAAACATATGTCTAATCCGTGGAGCCAATGGAAAATGTCTCAATACCTTTTTCGGGATTTTACCTTCTTCACCCTTATATCGAGGAGATTGACATTTGGGACATGTCAAAGAGTCTGCATATTCACCTCTATATAAAATACAATTGTTAAGACATGCATGTATACATTGATAATCTATACCAAGATTGTTGATTATCTTCTTCATTTCATCATGTGAGGTACGAAGAATATTCTGACTTGGTAAAAACTTTTCAGATAATAACCTGTAAGTTTATCAAAAAAAGATATATTAAAAAAGGTAAATAAATATATATACATATATACATGCAGGTTTTTATTCTTACTTTAGATAAGAAAAGAACAAGAACTTGAATTGAATAGATACTTTTTGTCCGCGCATCTTTTAAAACTATTAATGCATCTTTCAAAATATTTACGCAAAATTTGGATGGCAGGATACGATTGTTTGTTTTGGATGATATGAAGTATGTACCTTCATTGAATGATTTGTCGATTCACACTTTCAAACTGAACATATGTGTGAATCGACAAATCATTCATATCCTCCAAAACAAACAATCGTATCCCGCCATCCAAACAATCGTATCCTGCCATCCAAACAATTGTATCCTGTCAATTCACACCTATGTTCATATAATAGTGACCTGGATGAATCGCATGCACAGAGGTTACTCAAGATAGAGCAGGATTTCTCGGGTATGCAGTAAACCTCTTGCATGTCAATGATGAGCATCTGAACTTTAGGATACAAAGTGGACTACTCCATTATAAGATTGCTGTCTCTTGAGTAACCTCAGTGCATGCGACTCATCCAGGTCACCATTGCGAATATTTGGAAAGATGCATTAATAGTTTTAAAAGATGCGCGGACAAAAAGTTTCCATTCAATTCAAGTTCTTGTTCTTACCTTATTTAAAGTAAGAATAAAAACCTGCATATATATATATATATATATATATATATATATATATATATATATATATATATATATATATATATATATATATATATATATATATATATATATATATATATATATATATATATATATATATATATTTATGCATATATATATATAAATAGATAGAAAATTGAAATTTATACCTTAATAGTGTCGAAACAGATACATTACTCCATCCAAAATGATTTTGAAGGTTGAGAATAAGTAAGCTCGCATTTAGTCGTGTCAAACAACTTCCTTCATATACATGCTTTAGACATTCCTCGTGAAGATATTTCTCATTTTTAGAAATATCCCTGCTCTCACTGTCATTTTGATACCAATTCTCAATAAAATCTGCCATGCCATCATCTTCATCATTGTCACACAAATCTTGTACTTTATCATCTTTTGAATATAGATCTTTCAAACTTTGCATATTGCACAGGATTAGTTTTGCGTAGCCTCCTCATGGAAGCTTTTGATAAATGAGGTCTTACTGGTAATTGTGAATGCTGTGGACGAATATCATCAACATCATACGTTGGAATCTACACATATAAATAAAACTCATTAGTAATTAAGTATATAACTTATTAAATATGGATAGAAAATTTTTATTCTCTCTAGCTAAAAGGTGCTCTTGGAGGTCTACGCCATCCATAATTCACTAATAGTTCATCACCAGCATGTAATGTAGTAATAGCATTGACAACTATGTATCTTGATACATCTCTACTCATGTATGGTGATTCATGACTATTTTCACGCTCCTCAAATGTGCAATTAGTCCTTGAACTATTATGTAACCCTCGACTACTATTTATTAAACCTGCTATATTTCCATGTGTGTAAGGTCTTCCATCAATATATAATCTTTCATTTTTTGCATGTAAAATCCTTCTACTAGTAAGGGATGCTGCGTTCAAGCATATTCCATAAGTACTCATGCTTTGAACATAGCGTGAAAGTCGATGCCAATCTCCCCATCCATATATAGGACCACAAAATGACATAAGAGTGACTTCAGAGTTCGGAGGCACATACAAATCCTCTACAATAAAGAGACCACGACCAGCATTAGTAATAGTGGATGGAGCAATCATATAGCGATTACCCCAAAAGTTGAAAACCTCCCCATCTAAAGGAAGTGGTCCTCTATTCCATCCTCCATATCTTCTTCTATCATATGTTTGTACTAAAGAACGATCACGAGCTGGCAATGGATAATCTCCAGACGTTTCATTCTCTAAACCAGGAGGTAGAGGATTTCTAGAAACCTCTGCTTGTAATTGATGAACAGCAAGTCCATGACGTGTACGAGGTATATTAACATTATGAGAAAAATCATCATTATCATCATCATCGAGCAAGTATTCCTGTATATCAATAATAATTTGATTTTATACATGGTTTTTAAATAAAATAATGACATTAATATATATAGAAAATACATACCCAAGCATTATCACGTTGACTAGGTGATGGTGCACGCTCAAAAGTACCATACTCTGCCTCATGTTGAATACATTCCAATCGTGGTCTTCGATACGTGCCATAACAAGAGTTACACCAACATATAATATGCTCTTGATAGTAAAATTCATCATAATTCCTATCGGAGGACACATGTGAAGTCGTTGCATGGGTAGGAGGTGGTGGAGTACCCTCTGATTGATCAGAATCTGCACATCATAAGAAACATAAAAAAAATATATAAGTTATGTATCCATCAAATATAGTTAAAATTAAATATTTCATATAATTACAGTATAAAGTCGTTGCACGATGAGGAGACGGTGGTGGAGTTCCATCTGGTTGATCAGAATCTACAAATAATGGTATTTGATATTAATAATTTGATTATCTACATAAATAAAAACTTCACATATACATATTTACACATACACACATATTCACATATACACATTTACACATACACACATATTCACATATACACAACTACATATTATTGTGGGATAAATGCATGTATTTTGTATGAATGAGTGTATATGCATGCATGTGTGTGTACGTATATATGTGGATATGTATATGTGTGTTTATGTTATATGTATGTATATGTGTATATATATACATATATGCATGCGTATATGTTTGCATGTATATGTGTATGTGGGTATGTGTATGTGTATGTGTATGTGTGTGTGTATATGTGTATGTATTCTGACTTTTTTTTCTGTTTGAGATTAAATTAACAGGAGATATTGTATGGTCAAAAAAAATAAGAGGCGAGCTAACATACCACCTGAGTCGTGGCAGTTTTTTCGTAGACAGCTACGTCTTCAGGAGTCATTTCCTCAGCAAAAGGTACACAAATTAATAGTCTATATTTATAATTTTTATATATTCTAGTAATTTTTTACATTTAATTTATGTATTTTTTTTCTTGAATAAACAGGCTGCTGCAAAGAAGAGAGTGGAGTCGGGCCACACATCGCACTTAGGCCAAATGGGCCATAATGGTTTTGTAGCTACGTTTGTAAGTATATGTGTTATTGTGAGTATATTTTTTATTTTAGTTAAAATGCAAGCAACTAATGTTTTTTATTTGTTTCATTGCAGCGAAAGGATTATGGCCGATATCCTACGAAACACGAGATCGAGTATGCTACACATTTTGGATATCGGCGTTTGGGCGAGTATATACAAGATCATCCTGATGCCTTTGTGAGTATTTTTAAATTTTATATAATTATTTTGTTGTTATGAATGTTTTAATTATTTTA
>CM035424.1:20378756-20381256 GCA_020310875.1 Ceratopteris richardii | reverse complement strand
TGCTCCATAACTTGATCTTTTCTTCAGTCCTTGACTTCAATTCTCCATTAAAACATCAATTGTTGATTGCCCTGCACCAACAGCTCCCCCTCAATCATCAATTGAGGTTTTCTCTATCTTCTTTATGCCTGCCATGTCTTTGAATCTCTGTAGCTTTGGTCCATCCAAACTTTTAGTTAGCATGTCAGCTATTTGATCTTTTATTGAAGTATGTATGACTTCAATATCTTTATCCATCACCTTCGCTCTTAGAAAATGATACTGAATCTCAATGTGTTTGGTCCTGGCATGAAAAACAGGATTAGGAGCTAGATACAATGAACTCATGTTATCTCCATGAATAGTGGTTATACTTTGAGTGATGTCAAAACTCTTCATGAGAGTCTTGATCCATATCACTTCCTTTGCAGCTTCAACCATACCTTTGTACTCTGCTTTTATAGATGACAAAGCAACTGTGTGTTGCTTCTTTGAACACCAAGAAATTAACTTATCTCCCACATAACATAAGTATCCATAAGTTGATCTCCTATCATCAAGATTACCTGCCCAATCTGTATCACTATAGATCTTGATGTTTGTATCTGATGTAAAACCATAATACAAACCTTCTTTGAGTGTACCCTTAATGTACCTCAACACTCTTAGTCTTGCAATCCAATGTTCTTTCCTAGGACAATGCATGAATTGAGACAATACTCCCATTGCATATGACAAGTTAGGTCTAGTTAATGTAGCATAGATCAGAATACCAACCAAACTTTGATATAGCTTCATGTCCTTGAACTCTTCTCCTCCATATCTGCTTAATTTATGATTCACTTCCATTGGAGTAGGTGCTACCCTGCAATCATTCATCTTAAACTTGATCAACAAGTTTCTCAAATACCTTTCTTGAGTTACATACACTCCATGTTGAGTGTATGAGATCTCCATGCCCAAGAAATATGACACGTCTCCCAAGTCACTAATCTTGAACTCTTTCTCCATTTGCTTCTTTAGGCTTTGAATGCCTTTCTCATCTGTACCTATAAGAATTATATCATCAACATATATACACATGTAAATGAACCAATCATCACTTGCTTTAACAAGCAAGCTACTATCTGCTTGAGATACTTGGAACCCAAGTTCTTTTAAGAACTTCACAAGTCTATAATTCCATGCCCTTGGGGCCTGCTTCAACCATACAAACCTCTCTTGAGCTTGCACACATGATCTGGATACCTTTTATCTCTGAATCCCTTGTGGTTGCTCCATGAAGACATCATCTGAAATATAACCAATTAAAAAAGCATTCTTTGCATCTAGTTGACATAACTTCCAACCTTTACATGCAGCAATGGCTATGAGTGTCCTGATAGTTGTCATCTCTGCCACAGGACTATAGGTCTCATCATAATCTATTCCATAAGTCTGAGCAAAACCTTTCACAACAAGTCTAGCTTTATACATAGACACACTTCCATCTGCATATCTCTTTGTCTTGTAGACCCATTTACATCCAATGATCTTCTGACTATTTGGTTTAGGAACCAAATCCCATGTGTGATTCTCCATCAATGCATCATACTCTTCCTGCATAGCTTTCTCCCAATTTTCCTTACCTTTTGCCTCTTCATATGTAGAAGGGTCTTCATCTGCCTTTATCATATATGCATAATCTTTGATAGCCAAAAAAGAACTTTCATAGCTATACCTTGTAGGTTGCCATTTGTGTCTTGATGACCTTCTGAGTTCTCCACTCCTTGAGGTTTTTGGTTCATCACACTCTCGATCAAATCTTGGCACTTCTTCAACTTCAACCTGTACTTCATTGTTCTCTTCTTCATCAAATATCTAAATCTTTGATCTACCTTTCTTTTGATTCACAACTTCTTCATCACCTGCATAAATATTGATTGTACC
The DNA here is from genome assembly GCA_020310875.1 of Ceratopteris richardii. NCBI lineage: Eukaryota > Viridiplantae > Streptophyta > Polypodiopsida > Polypodiales > Pteridaceae > Ceratopteris > Ceratopteris richardii. The sequence continues at coordinate 20,379,348 of CM035424.1, read as the reverse complement.
TGCATACCAAGTACCTTGCTCATCAAATGTAACATCCTTTGATACAAGGAATTGTTTTGTGGATGGACTCCACAACCGATATCCCATTTGCTTATCATCATATCCAATAAATACATATTTTTCAGCTTTAGGTTCCAATTTGTGCCTTAATTGTGATGGCACATATGCATATGCCAAACAACCAAATACTTTGCAATGATCTAGAGTAGGTCTCTTACCCCACCATGCCTCATATGATGTCATACCTTGCAAAGCTTTACATGGTAATCTATTGACCAAATAAGTCGCTCTGTTTAGAGTCTTAGCCCATATATAATTTGGGCAATTTTTCTCCTTCATCATGGATCTTGCAAACTCAACAAGAGTTCTATTCCTCCTTTCTGCTACACCATTTTGTTGAGGAGAGTACCTACAAGTAATTTCCCTTTTTATACCTGAATTCCACAAGTAATCATTGAACTCATTAGAGAAATACTCTCCCCCTCCATCTGACCTTAGTCTCTTCAACGTATTACCTGTAATTCTCTCTGCATACACATGATAAAGTTTGAATGTATTGAACCTCTGACTTATCCTTGATCAGATAGATAAT